>CM023411.3:6804406-7064275 GCA_004368105.4 Eucalyptus melliodora
AGCAAATAATACTTAGCTTATAATTTAATTATCATTACTATGCACGGGAACTTATGAATGTTACATAATTATGAATACGAAAAATTCCCGATGTCACAAATTTGAAGGGAAATGATCCAAATTTGACCAAATTAAACCAATTAAATCCTTTTAATAACATCTCAGAGGATCAAATTGGTCTAATTATCTTAGAAATATAAAAAATTATGTCTTGATTTAATGGGTACATTAATTCAGATATTGTAGTCAATTAGTGTAATTTTTGCAATTAGCGTCCTTAAAAATCCAATTAATCGAAATTGACTTAAATTGATATAACAAAATATCAATTGGTTCTATTGATTGCACTCGTGATGGCTTAATGCATCCAAATTGATATTAAAATGATGATATGAACTTCATGTCAAAATTAAATTGAGATTCAATGATGAAATTGAACCTCAATCTATTAAGAAATTAAACCTTAGTCTAAAATGCGTCAACTTGAATTGCATCAATCGAAGCTCATTAGCTTGAATTTCCAAAGTTCTAGAATGCTAAATCCATCTAATTGAAAAGTTCTCAAGTGAATTTACCAAAATTGACCTCAAATTTGAATTCGGTTTAAGAAAATGAGTAGATTTAGGATGTTACCTCTTAAACCATGAAGACAAGATCGAGACCCTTAATTAGGGCTAAAAATGGAAACTTTCATCTCAATATGCCAAACCACAAAATTGGTCAGACAAGTGAATGTGAGATGACATCTAGATCAAATGTTGTAAAAAGAAGATAAGTCCAAATACGACTATAATGAAAGTAATTTTATTTTTGATCGATTCCGAACCTAAATCCGAAAAAAATTGGAAAATGAGGTTCTTAATTGATTTTTGCAAAATTTTTAGTGCCAAAGTCAAATTGAAGCTAAAATGATATGGTTTTTTGAGTTTTTACATTTTTCACTTTTTTTGGTCAAAGGGTTGATAGAAATTTATTATTAATTTTTTTATCAAAACTTTGATTTTTTTTTTAAACTAGTGTGGTCAAAGTGAAATTAGGACCAATTGGAAACCTTTTATATAAAAAGCCAAATTTTGAGTTGGGGTTGACTTTTGGTTAAAGAGTTTATAGAAAAAGTCAACATAAAATTCAACTATTTGATTTTTTTGGGTTTTTCATCAAAATGGCTAGCAAAATTATCCACAAATGAAGAGACAATGAAAAAGCAATGAAAAATGACACTTTTTGCTCAAGAAACAAGTTATGTCGTGATCATAAACCCTAATCTCAAGGTTTTACCTTTTATGAAGTATCGACTAAAAATTAGTTGTCAATAAGGTGCCATGACAGTGATGAAAGGAAAGTAGGTAAATTCTCTCTATCATCTACTAGGAGAGACCATGACAGGAGCCGTTGGAGTTTCATTAGCTAAGTCAGACTCAAACTTAACTCAATTATGGCATATGCGATTGGGGCACATGAATGTGGTACATTTGACGATGTTGAATGAAAGCGGGTTACTCAAAGGTCAGATTATAGGAAAGCTAGACCCCTATGATAACTACATCTTCGAGAAGCAGCGTCATATTAAGTTTGGTATAGCTATACATTCGATCAAGCAACCGGTCAAATACATTCATTTAGTGTCACACCCTGAACCTCGAGCACGCGCACATCCCTCGGTAGTCGATGAAATTGCGATGTCCTAGGACGCGTCGCCGACCCATTCATTTTATTGCACATGCGGAAGTGAATAATAAATCCCTTAACAGCAAACAGCATGGGATAGAAAAGCAGGATAACAAATTCACAACCAAAACACGCTTTTATAAACTATCTATGTTTATATACAAAACTAATCAATCTACCAAAAAGATCAGTCCTCAAAAAGGAAACTGTCCTATGACCCATTAGTCAGACACGTTCACCGATCCTTCGGACTCCACAGGCTGCATGGGCACCGGGTCCTCCACAGCACTATCAAGAGGGTCAGCTGCATCCTCACCAAAAGTGGTGTCGACTACCACAACGGGGATCTCAAAACCCTGGAGAGGACCAACTCTATATCCATTGAGCCCGCGGCAAAACCACACCCTAAATCGATGAGGTACCCTTTGAAGTAGGTCCTCATTGACCCAGACGGTGGTCACTACGAGCTCATAGACTTAGTGGAGGGGCCACCATCTAAGGACCTGAAAAGAATTGAGCCCATGACGGGGTGAGACAACGTCTCAGCAAGTCCTCCCCCTATACTCCAACTAGGAAGAAAATATGCCTAGCCACATAACCACAAAGACTTATAATGTCTCAGATTTTCCCTGCACATCAGCACAGTTCATATCACAGACATAAGCAATAATCAAGCTCAATAAATTGGAACGCCTCAACTTTTATTGCAATAGACACAAGGGTCACAATTATAAGGGCAAATTGTTATGACACGTCCCACACAATTTTGTCCCATAATCAAGCGCATCAATTTCACTCATTCATGCGTTCCAATTTTTAATCACAGCCGAACGGGCACAGCCTACTCAACGTTCGACGATCTTCTGGAGTAACCAAGCATCATCTCACCCCACTGAGCACGGCGATGTCTACACGCGATGACATTCCACAAAGGAGCATCAGTCTAGAATCTACTACGACCGGCATCCATTAACGAGGGGCATCCCATATAGGGGCACGTCCACTCGACTCATTTCAGGGATGGGTTCTTGTAACCATTCATGCATCCACCCAATCCCGGCCAAGACATCATGCTTTGCACTCAAATGTCCCAATAAAAATAATGTACTTGGCCCATTTTCTTCGTATTAAAAACACACGGTAAAATAATCGTTGGTGGATACACAGTCAATTTGAACAAGAAAAATTGATATATTCTCTTTTAAAATCCCACTATTTGATATAGTTTTTAAAACAATTTTCGGTGTCAAAACCCGACACTCGGGATTTTCTAATTAAATATCAAAATTTAACAATTTTGAAATAAATAATTAAAATTCCAATCACCACTCAATTTGCACAATATAACACTCAATTGCATAATCTAAGTACATCACTGCAATCAGTAAGAAATTCCGATCACCGGCTATCCCGGTATAATTTTCGGAAAATAATAAATAATTAAATAAATTACAAAAATAATTAAATAATGCAAATTTAATACCATAAATACTAACTTAGACCGGAAATGCTAATTTAACCACCTAAACGAGCCTAGAAAATTTCCGAACCTATCTAGATAAATAGTACAATCTATCTAGCCCTTAATTTGTCTATTCTAACCACCTAACATGTATAATTAATCCATTAAATCATTAATCTAAACTAACTAACCACCTAATCACTAATTAGCCTAAACTAATGATCCATTAAGCAATTTTAACTTCATAAGCAGAGTTTAGCAAGTAAACTCACTAGTTTAGCAGGCCGGAGAGTCCACGGCGACGGCAATGTAGAGGCGAGCAACACTCGAGTCTGCAGCAACACCAACAGAGGTCTGAACGGGCCTTAAAATGGGCCTAGAAGCCTCAGCCCATAGCTAAGGTTTGGAATCTGCTTGCTGCAAGGAGAGGCGGTCCGAGCAGCTGGTTGGTGCGGAAATGGTGAGGAGGCGGTGGCGGAGGTTGTAGCGGGCGACGGCAGTAGCTCCGGTGGCTTGGAGGGTGGCAAACGGTGGCTGCACGACTTGTGTGACATCCCGATTTTCCAATTCTATTTTCAATAAATTGATACGGGCATTTCGTTGGCATGCATATAGCTCTTTTCCTTGAGTCGACTACTCATGTGAAAACTAGTCTATCAGGTGAAGCCATTAAGACATTCTAATGCATCAGACTCGAGAATTTGACCAGGAAGTGATCTTTCGACCGAGCTAATCTGCAGGGGTCATTACGGCACAATTAAAAATCGATTAGAGATCGGAGATAGGTCGACTCGACAGAGGCATGTGATCAAGTGTGGGTGATTCCACCAGATCGCACAATTCTTGTCGATCGGCACTAGACCGACTTTTCTGTCGATTGGGTACCCTGTGTCCGTATTTGAAACCTTGAGATTACCCCAACAACCGAAAGTCGCCAATGTTTCAAAGATGTACATTGTGGCTTGAGATGATCAACCACAAGTCAAATGCATGAAAATTTCTAAAGGCTACCCGGTAGGTTGGGCCGCGCTAGTATCGTGCCAAAGTGAAATTAACCGTGGAATTGAGATCGAATTCAGAAATTGGAAGTCGGGGTGTGTCACAAATCATTTTAGGATCATTGACTCATCTTCGAAAGATTTTTCATGTAATCAGAATTTTTCAGAAATTAAATCAGAGAATGGCTATATTGGCACGAGAAATTAGTAGGCCCGCCTTTGGTCTTGCTTTTAGGACTTAAGTTGGTTCTATGGACAAGTGAAGATGTGAACTGAAGTGTGGTGAAATTGGATTAATTTTATGAACTTCAATTGAACTCAATTGGGAGAGAATTGAATAGAATTAAAGAAATTAATGTACAAAGTTTCGTGCCCCGGCGGAAAAATAAAATGGACCCATTGGAGAAAGGTTGTGGGAGATAGTATGTTCCGCTTGCACAATAAGAAATGAATGGGATCGGCGACACTACTTGGGAATGTCGCATATGCATGACCATGGCGGGATGTTGGCGCGCTCGAGGTTCGGGGCGTGACATCCCTGTTTAAGTGGTATCAGAGCATAGTCTGTGTATAGAGTGATAATGTACGATGAGTCATGGGATAGTTAGTAGGAAAGGCTTCTAATATGCCGATGCATGTGAGTGATAGCTGATTGGTAGCTTGTTGTGGGGTAGCTCATATTCTAACCTGGTGTTGGAATTGGAAAACGGGTGTCTATAAAGAGCCTGTAAGATGAGTGACCAGGAGTGGAGAACTCCTTGGAGGAGGTCGATAGGACCTGTACCTCGGGGTAGGATGCTGACAAGAGTTGGTACCCGAGGTAGAGCGCAGGCTTAGACCAGCGCGAGTGCGAGAGTACCGCCGCAAGTCGATACTGAGAGTGTAGCAACACCAAATGATCCTAGGTTCGTCGGGATTGTTTAGGCGCTATAGTCTTTGGAAAGCATTTTGGGTCAGTAAGCTCAGGACCGAGCCGCCGCTGTTGCCGTTGTTTCTACCGCTGCCAGTGTTGTGATTGTTGTTGCCACACCCGTTGAGACCCAATCTGGAGTTGTGATCGAGGATCGAGCCACTGTATGTAAGTCAAGGTTCAATTTAGATAGAGACGGAAATCGATTGCGGAGAAAGGCCGATGTCAGAAGAAATGTGCCCTATTTCACCCAACCGGAAGAGTAGAATTGAAAAGTGTTGCCAGTAAGGTCACTTGATCAAAGATTGTCCGTATAGACAGATGGAACCACAATTGTTTCTATCACCGCCGTTGATGAGATAGAACAGAGGAATCATGCTTCGGAACATTTAGTGGGGTACTTGGGACGGACCTTGGTGTAAGGAAGGGTGCATGATGTCACTTGTTGAGAAGTAGAGGACTCATTGATTGTGTGTCGAGTTTGTGAAAAGGAGGCATGAGTCAGCCTAGTGTCAGAGTAAAAATGGAGCATGATTTGAATATGGCCAGCACGGCCTTCATGTTAGGAACTGTCCGTGTAAGTTCAGGAGAGTGTAAGCACTGTTACTACATATAGGATGCCACTAGGATGGCTAGAAGAGCATGAATGAGTCGACCATGCATTGATCAAAGGAATGGTAGTGCAGAAGAATTTTCAGTGAAGGTTGTAGGATATTTAGATTGGTAATAATGTAATAGAAATAGGAATCTCTAACTATAGTTGTACTTGAAGGGGTATGCTTAAGAATGACTTGGAAGTCATTTATAAAAAGATTTGGCTCAAGGAGCTTTCTGTTGTTTTGAATCGTGGTATTGATATAATTCAGTTTGTTCAGTTAGCATGTGAAAGTTTTGAATTACTGAAAGTCGAAGAGGAACTTCGATCCTTGTTATTGGTTACTGAAGATGACTTGGTTCTGGTTATTGGTTATCGAATCTACATAGCAGTTATAATGGATGCGTCAGTTGAGGAGCCGAATATGGAGAACATAACTGTGGTACAGAAGTTTTCTGAAGTGTTTTAGGAAGAATTGCCAAGTCTGCTATTAGAAAGAGAAATAGAGTGTGTGATTGAATTAGCACTCGGAATAGAGCCAGTCCCTAAAACTCCTTATCGAATGGTGTTACTCGAGTTAAAAGAACTGAAGGTGCAGATACATGAATTGTTGAATAGGGGATTCATATGTTCCAATGCATAACCTTGGGGAGCACCAGTTCTGTTCATGAAGGAGAAATGTGGTTCGTTGTGGTTGTACATCGATATTCTTCAAGATCGACTTGAGATCAGGGTATCATCAGTTGAGGATCAGGAAGAAAGACATACCGAAGTTAAGACCTCGCACTCGATATAGTAGTTATGAGTTCACTGTAATGCTGTGTGGTTTAATGGACACCCCAGCTGTTTGTTTGGGTCTGATGAGCAGAATGTTTAAGGATGCTTGAATCAGTTGTGAACGTGTTCATTGAAGTTATTCTGGTGTGTTCGAAGAGTGCCGAGGGGCACGAGAGACGTTTGAGGATGGTACTTCAGACCTTGAGTACTCTTGGATTTTACAATAAGCTTAGCAGATGCGAGTTTTGGATGACTCGTGTTGCGTTCCTAGGTCATGTGATTTTAGGAGAAGGAATCTCGGTAAACCCCGTCCAAGATTGAAGCAGTGAACAATTGGTCGAGATTGACTACAGTGGCAGAGATTAGAAGTTTTTGGGGATTAGCAGGATATTTCAGACAGTCTGTAGAAGGGTTTTCAGCGTTAGCGTCACCGTTGGCAAGATTACTGAGAAAGGAAGAGAAGTTCGTGTGGACAGGTAAGTGCGAGTGTAATTTTCAAGAGCTTAAGCAGAAGCTGACTACCGTACATGTGCTGACTATTCTATCTGGTCTTGGAAGTTATGAGATCTACAGTGATGCATCGTTTAAAGGATTGGATTGCGTGTTGATACAATATGATAGGGTTGTTGCATACGCGTCCCGTTAGTTGAGACCTCAGGAGTTGAATATGAGACAACGTCGTTAGATGGAACTCCTTAAGGATTATGACTATGATATTTTGTATCACTCTGGAAGGGTAAGCAAAGTTACAGATGCACTGAATCAAGAGTCCTTAGTTGCATAGTTGGTACTCAATGATTGGATCTTATTTGAGGAAGTTCGAAATTCGGTTTTCAAATCTCCGGTAGGCCACCTTTTTAATCTTATGACCACCCTTAGAATTGAACCGAGAGTACAGATCAGAATCAAAACGTTTCAATGGATAGATTCAAAAATTTAGAAGATTCTATAAGAGAATGCAGATGAGAGAGATGTTGATTTTCAGATTTCTGAAGACAGAATACTAAGATTCTGAGGACGATTGTATGTAATTAATGATGCAGAGATTAAAGAAGAGATCTTATGAGATGCTCATCATAGCAATTTCAGCGTTGTCTAGACAGTATGAAGATGAGTCAGAATCTACATCATCGGGATTGGTAGATCGGTATGAAGATAGATATCGCCGAACAAGTTGTAAGTGTTGGATGTATCAATAAGTGAGAATTTGGTAACGTAAGCCAGGAAAGCTTTTTTAAGCACTTGAGAGAGTCTTGTATGGGAATGGAAGTATAGCATGATGGAATGTTCTGACAGGTTATCAAGGAGTCGGGAAGAGTATTGATTCCTTCTGGGGTTGTGGTTGATAAATGAACAGAGTCAACTCACCTTAGTGCAGCACGAAAAGATCTCAATTAGAATAGGTATACTGAAGGGTGTGTATATCATATAAATCATCTACATGGAGTGCCGGGGATGAATTGTATTTCAAATCTAGATTAGATGTTCCAAGTTGGCAGAGCTTTCAGATGGTTCTTTCTTAAGCAATGCATAGAAGAGAGTACAGAATTTCAATAGCTAAGATGAGGTCAGAGAAAGAAAGATCACAGGCCAAGGTCAGTACAGTAGTTAGTGATTGCAGTTGCCGAGATCAGTGTCAGAGTTATGTCAGATCTTGCCCAGAGGTTCCCAGTTTCAGCAGATCAATCAGATAATTTTTTTGTAATCAGTGCAGAGCAGAGTGTTCAGAACTTCAGTGGTTGAGCTGAGATCATAGATTAGAAAATCGCAGGTCCAGAATTGGTTCAGAAATCAGTGATTCAGTCGCAATTATCAGAGACAGTTTAGAGACTACTCAAAATCGTTAGTTTAGCTTCGCAGATTTTGTGTTGAAGACCTTTGGAATTTTAAGTGGGGAAGTGTATTTTTCCTTGGGTGTCGCCCTTGGTGAGGACGTCTCGATCTATTAAGGAAGGGAACATGAATCAGCATTTAAATCGAAATCCATCGAAATTTGAGTTCAAAGGAGGGTCTTGGCTTTAAATGAATTAAAGAAGCATTTCAAGACACCATCGGCGCCTCTAGCCGAGTGGTACCCGGGAAGAAGCGAAAGGTCCGAAGTTGGGAGTTCGAATCCGCGACGCGGCAGCGCCAGACGCTTTGTGGAAAAAAAAAAAAGAACCAAAACTTTTGTAGCTTTCATTTTTGTAAAGATGGACAAGTGCTTAGCCTTTTTGGGAATCAAGGATTGGTTGGGTTAATTCGGAAATGTTTCGTCGGCATAGAGGATCTTGGAAAGCAGTACGAAGCAGAATTGAGGGAGCAGAATTGACGAGACGATAATACCCCACCATTTTGAAGAAGAACCAATTTCGAGGATGAAATTTTTATAAGAGGGAAAGAGTTGTGACATCCCGATTTTCCAATTCTATTTTTAATAAATTGAGACGGGCATTTCATTGGCACGCATATAGCTCTTTTCCTTGAGTTGGCCACTCATGTGAAAACTAGTCTATCAGGTGAAGCCGTTAAGAAATTCTAATGCATCAGACTCGAGAATTTGACCAGGAAGCGATCTTTCGACCGAGCTAATCTGCAAGGGTCATTACGGCACAATTAAAAATCGATTAGAGATCAGAGATAGGTCGACTCAACAGAGGCATGTGATCAGGTGTGGGTGATTCCACCAGATCGCATAATTCTTGTTGATCAGCACTAGACCGACTTTTCTGTCGATTGGGTATCCTGTGTCCGTATTTGAAACCTCGAGATTACCCCGACAACCGAAAGTCGCCAATGTTTCAAAAATGTATATTGTGACTTGAGATGATCAACCACATGTCAAATGCATGAAAATTTCTAAAGGCTACCCGGTAGGTTGGGCCGCGCTAGTATCGTGCCAAAGTGAAATTAACCATGGAATTGAGATCGAATTCATAAATTGGAAGTCAGGGTGTGTCACAAATCATTTTAGGATCATTGACTCATCTTCGAAAGATTTTTCATGTAATCAGAAATTTTCAGAAATTAAATCAGAGAATGGCTATTTTGGCATGAGAAATTAGTAGGCCCGCCTTTAGTCTTTCTTTTAGGACTTAAGTTGGTTCTATGGACAAGTGAAGATGTGAACTGAAGTGTGGTGACATTGGATTAATTTTATGGACTTCAATTGGACTCAATTGGGAGAGAATTGAATAGAATTAAAGAAATTAATGAACAAAGTTTCGTGCCCTAGCGGAAAAATAAAATGGACCCATTGGAGAAAGGTTGTGGGAGATAATGGAGTGTGACATCATCCATGAGGTCATGGTGGGCCATTTTTGTTGGGTTAAAGAAAAAGAAAAAGAAAAGGGAATGGTCCCATCTCTCTCTCTCCTTCTTCTCTCTTCTTCCTCTCTCCCTTCCGTTGGTTTCTCCTCCATCCTTGTTGTGCGAAGATGAGAAAAATGCAGAGGAGAAGCTGGTGCAGCCATGGCCATCCGCTCCTGCTCGTATGTCGTCGTCGCCGCTGCCGCCGCGTGTCCACCCCGCGCCGCCCGCGCGCCGCTCGCCGGTCCGCTCGCCTCTCCGCTCTCCTGGCCTCGCGTCGCAGCTGCTGCATCAGCTCGTGCCAGAGCCGTTCGGCCACCTCCGGCCACCGTTCGAGCCCCACCTAGGTCCAGTTCGACCCTTCAACCTTCCCCGGTACTTCTCCATCTCATCCGAGCTCCGAATCTACCCTTTCTCGGCCTCAAACCACAGCGGACAACAGCTGGAAAAATGGGTATGGCAGCCCGGTTTTGGCCCATTTTGGCCGGCTTCCCGACCCCGGATGCTTGGCCTGCTTTGAAGAAAGTTTTTCCCCTCGGCGTCCCCGTCGTTTTGGTCCGCTCGGCTCATCATTTGAGTGAGTTTAACTCACTAAACCTTGATTATAGGGTTAATGACGCTTTAGGTGTGTTTAGTTTATGTTAAGTGTTATTAGGTGGTTAGTTTTAATTTAGTTAAGAATAGATTATATTAATGTGCTTGATTAACTTAAAGTTGGTTTAATTTAAGGCTAAATGAATGCTTAGATTAATATAAGCTTTGACGTGACATAAAGGAATTTACTTTTTATTTATTTAAATATCTCTGAATTATTAAATAATTTAATAATATATTATTATTCGAAATTATTAAAATATTATTATTTAATTATTTTCGGAATAAATTTAATTATTTATTAAATTCCGAAAATTTTGTCAAGACCCTAAATTCTAAGAATTTCGTGCCGGTCGCTGCTATGAAGTCAGATTTTGAAATTGAAGATTGGATATTTTAAATTGAGTGTGGATCATGAAAGATATGGATATTATTATTTAATTGATTTTCGGAATAAATTTAATTATTTAATAAATTCTGAAAAATTATTTTGGAACCTTATTTTCTCAGAATTTCGTGCTAATCGCTGCTGTGTATTTGGAATTTGAATTTGATGAATGGATGTGGTAAATTGAGTGTTAATTGTGATAAATAGGGATTTTATTCATAAAAACCCAAGTGTCGGGTTTTAATGCAAAAACTGGATTTTCAATACTATATTAAATAGTGGGGTTTGAAAAAGTGAGACATTGGCTTTCTGGTTCGAAATTTGCGTGCCCCCACACACGTGAGTAATTTCTGGAATATTTTTAATATGAAGAAAAATGGCCGTGATCACTATCTTAAGTGGAAGCGTTGAGTGAAATGCAAAGTGTCCAAGGGCCGAGTATGGTTTGGCTGTGTGATAATTAAGAGGAAACGTCATGGGCTATTGAGCCGGACTTGCCTCTATATGGGATGCGCACGCGGTGATTGCGGGTCGCAGTAGATTCTGGGCCCATTCTACTTCGGGAATGCCGTCGACGTACTGACGAAGCCGGACTCCATGGGGGGAGGCAATGCCTGGCTATATGCTAGTAGATAGCCGAACTGCGAGTAGGCTATGCCCTTGTGTGGCAGTGAATAACAATTGGAATGCATGTTGAGTGTTGTTGATGTGTCGGATTATGGGACGAAATTATGTGGTATGGAATGGGACGTGTCATAATGATTTAGTCTTATAATCAGGACCCCCGTGGTTGTTAGTTATATGAAAGTGAATGCGTTCCGGTTGTTTATGTTCTTATTACTGCATATGATTGAGTGATATGAACAGTGCTAACTTGCAGGAAGGAACTAAGGCGAGGTAAGTTCTCTGTGTGATGTGGTTAGGCCACCCTTGGACATATTTTCTTTGTAATAGGGGTTTAGGGGGTTGAACTTGCTGAGACATTGTCTCATCCCGGTTTGGGGATTAAAATTTCAAGTCCCTGGTGGACGGAGCGGCTAGATAGCTTTGGTTGACCTTGAAGAGTTGTAGAGGTGAAGTCATAAGGATTGGAGAACGTGTTCGACTTGTAGGTCATAGGACAGTTCCTTTTTAAGAGCCCGTCTTTTGTAGACTTTTGACCATAGACCTCTGTTTGTAATTCTGTTGAATTATGAAAGTGTTATGTTGTGGTTTTGTTTCCTACTTTTCTATCCCATATTTCATTGTCAGGGGTTTTATAATATGTTCCGCTTGCGCAATAAGAAATGAATGGGGTCGGCGACACCATCTGGGAATGTTGCATTTGCATGACCATGGCGGGATGTTGGCGCGCTCGAGGTTCGGGGCATGACAACTTGAGACAATGACCAGGGCGCGATGACGAACGATGTATAGACACTGGACGGCGGGGACGTGGAGGCGGGATTGAGTAGCTTCAGCAGGCACTGTGCGAGCGCATGACAGGTCCAGTAGCTGGAGAGGCGGTCAATGGTGAAGGGGGGAGGAGTGCTAGCTATTCTTTGGTTTCTTAAGCTCAAAATTGGTACAACCATGGATAAAGTGAGGCTGGTGAAGAAGAAGAAGCCAGCTGCAAAGGAGGGGGACCTAATTGGCTCAAAAGTCCAAGATAATATCCCAATTTGCTCATTGCAAAGGCCCGCACCACTTCAGCCTTCATCCCCAGCCAATTGCACACCCAAGGCTTCCCCAGCAAGCCATTTAAATGGTCCAAAAGTGGCTGCACCCCTTTGGCTACGAATTTCAACAATTTCCCTCCAAATTTCATTCAATTTATCATCAATTGGGCTCAATTTGATCCCCATAAATTCAGCCAATATGCCATCATCCATCTCACGATTTTTCCTCATTAATTGAACCACTTGATGGCCAAAAATGTGATAAAAAACGATCCTCTAATTTTCTCGGTTTAAAAACGCCTAAATTTGATTTTTGGCCGAAACCTTGGGTTTGCAGAAAAATCTTCAGAGCATAAATCGATGTTCCTAAAATGAATCATGTTATGACATAACTTTCAATTTTTGAAATCAAATTTAAATTCACGGTTAATTTCAACCGGGTGCGATTTTAGCATGACCTAACCTACTGAGTAGCTTTTAGGAATTTTTAGTGCAATTGACCCGTGATCAATTATTTTCGAGCCACATTATGCATCTTTGACTCATTGGCAACTCTTGGTTATCATTAAAATCTCGAGGTTTCAAATACAGGCATAGGGTACAGAATTGACAAAAAAATCAGTTTAGTGCCGTTCGACGAGAAATTTGCAATTAGGTGGAATCACCCATACTTTAATCATATATCTCAGTCAAATTGACTTATCTTCGATCTCTGATCGATTTTGTCAGTGCCGCATTGACCCTTGTAGATTAGTATGGTTGAGTAGTCAATTTCTGATTGAATTTTCAAGTTTATTGCATTAAAATCCCTTAACGGCTTCATCACATAAACTAGTTATCTACCGAGTGATCAGCTCAGAGAATAGAACAATAGGCGTGTCGATGAAAAGCCCAACTCATTCAATTGAAAACAATTGGAAAATTAGGATGTCACATTTAGACATATGGGGGACGTCTTTAGTCCTATTGAAAATAGGTGTCCTATATATGCTGACATTCATCAACGATTACTCAAGGAAGGTATGGGTATACTTCTTGTTGACACCTAATTTTTAGTCGACGTGTCGATAAAGGTAAAAAAAATTGAGATTAAAGTTTCCGATCATGACGAAACCCATTTTTTGAACAAAAAATGTTGTTTTTCAATATTTTTGGTCAAAGGGTTAGCCAAAGTTAACCCAAAAGTCAACCATTTGACTTTTTGAAATCACTTCATCTTAGTTTCAATTTCACTTTAGCATCGAAAATTTTGTGAAAATCAACTAAGAACCTCATTTTCTAAATTTTTTTATTTTAGGTTTGAAATTGGCAAAAAGATAAAATTACTTTAATTCTGTTCATATTTTAGCTTAGCTCCTTTTACGATATTTGATTTAGAGGTCATTACCTATTCACTTGTTCCATTACACCCATGTTCTTGAGTTAAATTCAAATTTGGGATTGATTTTGGTAAACTCACTCAAGAACTCACCAATTTGATGGATTTAGCTTACTTGAACTTAAGGAATCCAAGCTAATTAGGTTCAATTAGTGCAATTCAAGTTGACACATTCTAGAATAAGATTTAATTTGATAGATTGAAGTTCAATTTTGATGTTGGTCCTCGATTTTTTTTTTTTTGACATAAAGGCCGTGCCCTTATTCTAGTGTCAATTTGAATGTGATAGGCTAATACGAATATGGGTAATTGAACCAATTGATGTCTCGTTATTTTACTTGAATTCAATTTTAACCAATTTGCATTTTGAGATAGGCAATTGTGAAAATTTGCCCATTTTGATCCTTAATTGAGCAAAGATTCTTTCAATTTCGTGCCTGCAAAAAAGAAAAAGGATGACCAATCGAACCAATCAAACCAGTTCGGAATGGCTTGACCAGCTTGATCGATTTGGCCAGTCATCGGTGAAAATTGATGGCTAGCAACCACCATAAGATGGTTTGCCTTTACTTTTCGAAGTTACAAAACATCCCCGAATTTGTGAAATTATGAAAATGCCCCTGATTAGTCCATAAATTTCAAAATTAGTCTAAGAACTGATCATCACCGTTCAAATTAGCATGTGGTCAAATCAAAATATTTTCAACTAAACCAACTAATTAAGCTAGATTAGTTAGCATAGGAGATAAAACCTTAGCCCTTGGATTAATCCAAGGGCTAAGATTTGATCTTGCCCCATAAGTATATAGCCACTTGTCCCTAAAAAACTTAAGGAGGGAGGCCACATTTTCATAATACATTCTCTCTCTTCCCTTTCTCTCTTCTCTCTTCGCTCTCCCTCTCTCTCCCTTTTCCTGCACGATCTCTCTCTTGGTCCCACCGCTTACCATTCCAATCGCCGCCTACCGGAGCTTCCACCAGCGGCGCACCACCACCTCCAAGCACCACTGCCATCCGCTAAGTCTCGTGGTCACTGTTGATCATAGCAAATATTGCCGGAGCCACTCACGCTAGCACCTCCTCCGATCGGATCCATCACCAACACCCAAACTAGTGATTCCGGCCGATCCATTCATCGATTCCAGGTAGTCTGACGGCACCTTAGCCCTTTAGATCACCTGTCCGATGTCCCTAAGCAAATCCTCAGCGAGTTGGTGACCAGATTCCAGCTAAACAACCACAAAAGCTCATCCTTTCCAGCAACTCTTCCTTACCGACTGTAGTTGCTTGTCCGACCCCCGATCCTATCCGATGGTTGATTGGCACCCAATCAGCTGCCGTTTAGAGACCCGAGGTGGTCTTCACCTCTCGACGAAGTTCCTTGGCGTCCGTCAAGACTCGATGCTCCTTGATTGATGCTCGATCAAGCTCAAATGGCACAAAAAAAAGTTAAAAGGTAAATATCTAACACTCGAGCTTGATGAAGCGAGGTTACAATAGGCAACTGGGGCTAGAGCTCAATCTAAGATGCTATCTATTGCCATGATAGATGATTGAATATGTTTAGGATGCCTATGGATGATGATAGATATGTTGGAGAAATCTTCTTGAAGTATTTTGAAGCTGACAAAACGTTTCCATCAGTCTAGTCTGAAGGTTTGCAGACTTTGCTATTTAAAGTCTGAAGACCTCCGGACAGCCAGACTCAAGACTCAAAGTCTATCCTCATTAACAGTCTCTAATCCGTTG
Organism: Eucalyptus melliodora; assembly: GCA_004368105.4. Taxonomy (NCBI): domain Eukaryota; kingdom Viridiplantae; phylum Streptophyta; class Magnoliopsida; order Myrtales; family Myrtaceae; genus Eucalyptus; species Eucalyptus melliodora. The sequence goes on from CM023411.3 coordinate 6,819,872, forward strand.
AAGAAAGGTTATCCAGAACTGGATGTTTCGTTAAGGATTCAACCTTATCAACTGAAGAAGATCTCGTGGCTGGAAAAGACACAACGGAATCCTTTGATTGATCGAGATTAACTCGAAGATTAAGGAACTGATGATTGCCTAAATATTCTTGGAAGGTTTTACTTATGGAAACCGAGATCCTGATTGTATGGGCGAACAGGATTGATGGGCTATCGACACGTTCCTTTAATAGCTCGAATAATCTTCCTAATTGATTCTGTCCAACGGGTAGATTGGAGGAATTCCTTTGGTAAGTGCCAATGGATATGATGGCATAAAGGAGTATATAAGGAAGACGTTCTAAGTTGTTCGAGGTGTGCGCGATAGAAGAATTTCAAAGTCTAAAGCTCCTTGTTGTTTAGACAATTCCTTTGAGCAAAAACTTGTATACAAAAGAGAGTCTATATTTGTGAGAAACCTTGAGGAGGTGTAGAACATCTAGAATCATCTACACTCTTTTGTTCATAGTGGAATCAGCCGGTGGGCTGTCAGTGCGGAAGAGTGGACGTAGGCTTGGAATAAACCGAATCACTATAAACCCTGTGTTCAATTTTCTCTTCCTTACTCTCTTTACCTTGATCGTACTTCGTTTTTGTTAATCAATAGTGAGCTTCCTTTCTATCGTTTGCCAAGAATTGCTTCCGTATCTCGATAAATTGTTTGTGCACCTATTCACCCCCCTCTAGGTGCTTATACTAGCTATCTCAATTTGTATCAGAGCTCGTGTACTCACTCTGTTTGAAGTGTTTTACTTTAGAGTAAAAGATCCATTACTAGTATGTTGGCTCTAGGGCTGGTAGAAGGGCAAAGCAACACCAGACCGCCTTACTTTGATGGAAAAGACTACAACATATGGAAAAACAAGATGATGGCGTTCTTAAGATCAAAGGATCCTCTGGAATGGGACGTTGTAGAAAAATGGATCGTTCCTAAAGCTGCATCTGTCTCAGAAAGAGGAAAGGACACTGTTGAGTCCAGCGAAATGAGTCAAGAAGAGATAATCAAGAGACAAGCTCTTGATGCAAAAGCAATTTATTCTTTATATTGTGCTTTATCACCTACTGAATATAACAGAATATCTTCTTGTGATACAGCCAAAGAAGTCTGGGATAGATTACACATTACCTATGAAGGAACCGATCGAGTGAAAGAGACTAGAATCAACATTCTTCTCGGTCAATACGAAGCCTTCAGAATGAAACTAGGAGAATCTATAACTGACATGTTTAGTCGTTTTACAGAAATCGTGAATGGTCTTGAAAATCTAGGTCAACCAATTTATGATCCCATGAAAGTGAACAAGCTACTGCGTGGACTCTCCAGGGATTGGAATCATATAAAGACCTCAATCAGAGAGACCCAAAGAATCATGCCACTGTCTGTCGATGAGTTGGTTGGGACTCTTCAGTCTTATGAAGTGGAACAAATCAATGAAGACGAAGATCCTAAAGGTAAGAAATCTATTGCATTAAAATCTAATGATGATTATGATGTAACAGATTCTGAAGACGACATGGATGATGAAGAACTTGCTCTCATGATAAGAAGATTCAGAAAGCTTAATGGAAAAGGAAGAAGATTCAATTCAAAGAAACAAAGTTTTCAAAAGCAACATACCAAGTCTGCTGAAGACAATGAATCAAACAAAGATGTAGTCTACTTCGAATGCAAGAAAAAGGGACACATCAGACCCAACTGTCCTCTTCTAAGGAAGAAGAAAGGAAAAACTGAAAAGTATCGAAAAGCTCTCAAAGTTGAAACCTGGAGTGATACGGAGTGCGAAGATAGTGATGATTATGCCAACATATGTCTAATGGCACAATCAGACTCAGAATCAAACTCCGAGACTGATTTGGATTCAGAAAGAGAATTCGAGGTAAGTAATTTCAAAATCCCTATTAAAGTTTCAAAATACATTGATCAATTATGTTTTAGTCTTAAGACTTCTCTTAAAAGAATTTCCGAACTCAAAAAGGAAAATTCTGCTTTAAAACAACAAGAGAATGTTTTGGAAGAAAAAGTGAAATGCTTAGACCAGAATGTTCCTTCTCTCAGAGAAAGTAAATATAATCTTTTAAAAGAAAATGCATTTTTGAAAAATGATATTTCAAATATTTCCAAAAGATTTTCTATAAGATCTGAGAAACTAAAAAAAAATACTTTCTGTTCAAAGACCGTACTTCCATAAATCTGGTTTGGGAATGAATGCTGAAACTATTCCTTTAATCGATTTTCCTAAAGTGAAAGAAAGAATCAAATAAAGACCCACAAGAAATGCTTACAAAAATCATTTTGAAAGGAACTTTGTAAAACCAGTAGGTCGTAATACTCTTAGATGTTCAAAATGCAATAGTGCAGATCACTTTGAGAAAAAATGTCCTATGGTTTGGAGACCTGTCAATAAAGTTTGGGCAAAAACCGTATATCAGACTAACTCAAAAGGACCCAAGAAAATATGGGTACCAAAGAAAGCTTGAGTTTCTTTTTAAATGCAGGTCACCATCAAGAAAAAAGTGAAATGGTATCTGGATAGTGGATGCTCGAGACACATGACAAGAGACTCAAATTGCTTCATAAAGATTGTTCAAGTGAATGGTGGAAAAATCTCAATTGGAGGAAACAACAAAGGAAAAATAGTAGGATTTGGAACTGTAAAGATTGGGAACCTCACAATAAGCAATGTTTCTTTAGTTGAAGGGCTCAATTACAATCTGCTCAATGTCAGTCAGCTTTGTGACGCCGGTTTCAAGAGGGTATTTATTCAGGAACCAGTAAAGACTCTACTCGGTCATTCATGGGTCGAAGACATGGAAATATCTACCTCTTGGACGTGAAACCAGATGAATCGCAATGTCTAATCTCAATCCAAGATGAAGCGAGCTTATGGCACAAAAAGCTTGGGCATATCAACATGAAGTAGATAGCCAAAATCTCAGCAAAGAAGCTTATTCGTGGTCTACCCAATTTATCATACCAAAAGTCTGATCTATTTACACCATGTATATTGGGAAAACATGTAAGAAATTCCTTTAAGCCAATAAATCAAGTTTCCACTTACCGTGTACTGCAGCTCTTGCATATGGATCTTTTCGGACCAACAAGAATGCAGAGCATTTGAGGTAAGAAATATTGCCTAGTAATTGTGGATGACTACTCACGATTTACTTGGGTATATTTCTTGGCAAGTAAGTCTGAAACATTCTCTTACTTTGAAAATGGGTATGTTATTTGAGTATAAAAACAGACCATGGAGGTGAATTTGAAAATCAAGATTTTGCCAAATTTTGTGAAGAATCTGGTTTTCAGCATTTGTTCTCCTCTCCATATATTCCAGAGCAAAACGGAGTTGTGGAAAGGAATAATAGATCTCTTCAAGAAATGGCTAGAACTCTTTTGATTGAAAGCAATATCTCTTTACGATTTTGGGCTGAAGCAGTTTCAACATCATGTTATATTATCAATAGAGTTTTTCTAAGGCCTATTCTAGAAAAAAAAAACCCCTATGAACTATTTAAAGAAAAGAAGCCCATTGTTTCATATTTTCATGTATTTGGATGTAAATGTTTCATATTGAAAAATGCAAATGATCGAGTTGGTAAGTTTGAAGAAAAGTCAGATGAAGGCATCTTCCTCGGATATTCAACCACTAGCAAAGCGTACAGAGTCTACAACAAGAAGACTCAAACTGTTGAAGAATCAATGAATGTCAAATTCCAAGACTCTATTCAAAATGAATCTATTCAGACTCATCTTGAAGAGACTGAATCTGCTCCAGACTCTACAAAGTCTAAATCTCAAGAAGCAACTCATACTTTGAAGGACTAGCAGCAAGTGACTGTTAAAGATTCAAGTGAAGGAAGTGACCATCAATCTGACAAATTAACAAGCAACTAGAAACATAAGTCCAGTCATCTCAAAGATCTTATTATTGGCGACATCAATGAAGGAATCCGCACAAGATCCAAAAGGCAAGAAAAGTCTAGTGTCGTGGCTCTGATTTCTGAAATAGAACCCAAGAGCATAGAAGAAGCTTTATCCGATGAGAGCTGGATTGACGCTATGCAAGAAGAACTCAGACAATTCAGAATTAATGATGTCTATGAGCTGACTCCTAAACCAAAAGGTAAATCAATTATTGGAGCTAAATGAGTTTTCATGAACAAGATGGATGAGAAAGGAAAAGTCATAAGAAACAAGGCTAGACTCGTGGCCAAGGGATACACACAAAAAGAAGGGATTAACTATGACGAGACTTATGCACCGGTAGCAAGGTTAGAAGCAATTCGTTTATTACTTGCATTTGCTTGTCATAAAAATTTCAGGTTATTTCAAATGGACGTCAAAAGTGCTTTCCTAAATGGATTCATTCATGAGGAAGTCTATGTGGAATAACCACCAGGGTTTAAAGAACCAAAGAAACTAGACTCAGTATTTAGACTCAAAAAGGCCTTGTATGGCTTAAAGCAAGCACCTCGAGCTTGGTACGACAGATTAAGTAAGTATTTAATTCGAAATGGATTTGTTAAAGGTAAAGTAGACACTACTCTTTTTATTAAAAGAGAAAGCAAAAGTTTTCTGCTTGTTCAAATATATGTTGATGATATTATCTTTGGATCCTCTAATGAAAGTCTGTGCAAGAAATTTTCTAAGACTATGCAGGATGAATTTGAAATGAGCATGATGGGTGAGTTAACCTTCTTTCTTGGACTTCAAATAAAACAACTGGAGGAAGGAACTTTCATTCATCAAGAAAAGTATGCAAATGATCTTGTCAAAAAAATTTGGACTGGACAATTGCAAAAAGGCTGACATACCAATGTCAAGTTCCTTGAAGATAGACAAAGATGAAGAATGAAAGAAAGTCGATCAAAAACTGTACAGGAGTATCATCGGATCTCTTCTTTATCTTACTGCTTCTAGACCTGACATTCTGTTTAGTGTTTGCATTTGTGCCAGATTTCAATCAGACCCAAAAGAATCTCATTTGAATGCTACGAAGCGTATTATCAAATATGTTTCATCAACTTCAAGCTTTGGTCTCTGGTATCCAAAAATGGGAGACTTTACTCTTCTTGGATATTCAACCGCAGACCTTGCCGGATGCAGAGTCGATAGAAAGAGCACCTCGGGCACTTGTCAACTACTTGGAGGCAAGACAGTGTCTTGGTTTTCAAGAAAGCAAAGTACAGTTGCTCTCTCTACAGCAGAAGCAGAGTATATAGCTCTCGGGAGTTGTTGTTCGCAAATTCTGTGGATAAAACAACAACTAAGAGACTTTGGAATTGAAGATTCATGCACGGAGAATAATTGCGACAACACCAGCGCTATCAACCTCACCAAAAATCCAATTCTCCACTCAAGAGCAAAGCATATAGAGATCTGACATCACTTTATTAGAGACCATGTTCAAAATGGAGATGTTTTAATTCAATATGTTGATTCAAAGAACCAACTGGCAGATATATTTACAAAGCCTTTGGAGAAAAATCAATTTGGAATTATTCGCTCCAGACTCAACATTTTAAGGTATGAGGAGATCAAAGTCTAAAGACTCTCAGACTCAGACATACAAGACTTCAATTGTAAGTTAGTCTTGGTACGACCGTTAGACTGTAAGTTAGTCTTTCTCTCTCTCAAATCTTATCTTGAAAAGGTACGATTGTGAACCGTGTTTTAGTGCTATCTTTAATCGGCTTAATTATTGCATCGTTTCCTTTTCGAAAAAGGAAGTTATTTTTGAAATGACTATTTTCGCAGAAAAAGGACGATTATTCTGAAAAGGCATCTTTTTATTTTCCTTTGTGACGGTTCATTTATCTCTCTTTTTAACCTATCGTGCACTGTTGATTTCTCTTCACTTTACTCTCAAAAACCCTAGAAAGCATCGATCCTCCATTCCCGTTTTCTTCCCTTGTTTAATCTTCAAAAAGTTGTCGTCTTTCTTGGGAAAGTCAATCAAGGAATCTTCCAAACACTGAGAAAGATGTCATCTTCAAGAAAGTCTTCGAGAATCGCAAGCAGGGGACCACGGCGAATGAGTGAGGGGCCTACGCACTTCGATCTCACTGAAGAAGAAGTGTCTCCAGAACAGCAACCGAGCCCACAACATTCTCAGCAGCGTCATTCTCCTCCATCTAGTCCTCAAGGCGTTGATCATCAACAGCAAGAAGAAATCATTGAGGATGCAGATCCAGTAAGAGTTCAGAAGCCCGCTTATATTTATAAGCTATATCATGCCTTAAAAGGAACTCGTACTCCCTTGAACTATGTCGATGATTTTCTTAAAAACAAAGGATATGGGAACGAATATATCTTTCTGCGGAAAATGGAAACTTTGGGAATTGCTCGTAAATGGGTGGCTGAGGAAACCCTTGCGAATATCCCAAGTGATCCTCGTGATTGGGGACCGAATCTTGTAGATGGGAATGATGATGACAAATTGTACAGTCAATTTCAACCGAGAATGGGTGTTGCAGTTGAAAGTCGAGGAAAAATGGGAGATTAGTTCAGATCAAAGGAACAAAAGGATTTGTACTTGAAATTGCTGAAGCGTGGGGTGATAAACCCTAGAAGTGTGGATTTTGACTTTTTGGATGCTGTGAATGTGAACTTGAGGGAAAAGTTCAATTATCTTCAACTTGAAAGGTTCTGCTCCGACACTACAGAGGCATATGCTGAATTAACTGCATATTTCTATTCAAATCTTAGCTTTTTGGATGCGAATAGATTCTCTTTCAGTGTCAAAGATCAAGACTATGTTGTGGATATGGATATGCTGGCAGATGTGTTAGGAGTTGAAAGAGGAAGATATCAACCAATCAAAGTTTCCATTGCTCGAGCCACACTGGAACTGGTGAAGGATAGGAGAACAGAGGAGAAGATTACCTACTTAAGGATGAGTGCATTCAACATCTTGCTTCACAAGATTGTGATCAATTGCCTCCGACCGAAATCAACATCCAAGACCGATGTTTCAAGTTCAGAGGCAAAGCTGATGTATGCCATCCTCACTAGGAAAAAGTTTTCTCTCCCTCACACTATCATGTTCCACATGTATAGAGCGATGATGAAGGAAATAGGTCAACTTCCTTACCCAAGCCTTATTACGAAGTTATTCAGACATCTGAATATTCAGCCTCCGCAAATCTTTTGTGTTTGATTGTTCGATCATATGGTGGTAGGACTGAAGATGGTGACCAAAATGTGTCTGAAGGAACTGAACAAGGAGTTGGAGAAATTCAAGGAGAAGACTCCAGTCAAAGCTCATCAAACCTCTTCTTCAAAACGGAAAGGAAAGGAGCCCTTGGTTGCTTCAAAACCGAAAAGAAGAACTCTTATTGTGGAAGATGAAGAAGATGATGACCTTACCATTTCGGCCATAGCTTTGAAGAAGCTAAGTCGTACTGTTCCAGAGTCAATGGAACATCGTGAGACAGAAGGAAAGGAAAGAGAAGGCCAAGAGGAAAGAGAAGGTCAAGAAGAAGAAAGAGAAGAACAAAAGAAAGAAGAAGAAAGAGTAGTTGGCGAAAAAGAAGCAGAGGAGGAAAGACCTGGAGAAGAAAGAAGAGAAGAAGGAGGACCTGAGGAACACTCTTCTCCACCTGTAGGCATGGAAACAGGGGGAGATCAAGAGAAATGAGGGAAGTCCTCATATCCTGATGCAAGTGAAGGAGTCAGTTGCTCACCTGCAGACCCAGAGGATGTTTATGCCTCTCAATTTCTAGAAGAAGGTCATGAAGTTTCATTGCCAAACCTACGAGATTATTCTGATATGCCATCATCTGCAGAACGTGCTGAAGCTAGTACGCAGACTAATAGCTCAGCTGATTTTCACAGAGTTATGGATATTCTCTTGGAGATGCGTGGTCAAATTTATGTCTTGGGATGCGAGGTTCAAAACTTGCAAAATGCGGGTCAAGTTTCTTCATGTTCATTGAATGATAAAATCCAAGCCCTCACTGTTCAGATTCAGGCCAATGCCAAAGGTGAGGAGATTGCACAACTGAAGGAAGACTTGAAAAGGCTGGAAGGCATCGTTCAGTCTATGGGAGATTTCCAGCTTGTCCACGTTCCAAAGCAATCTTGACTTCATTCTATTTTCATCTCAACCTTTTTAATGCTGACAAAAAGGGGGAGAGATGCAAGATTTGAACAATTTGACTTTTAAATCGTGTGGTTTGTTGGACTGTTTGTTGGATTGTTTTGATCTATTTGACTTTGTTTTTGTGTCTAGATAAGAACTGAACTAGACTTGGACTTGACTGCTTCTATTAACTACTATTGATATCTTATGGATGGCTTTATCTCATATTAGACTAACCTATTTTCTGTGGTTGCAGATTCTAGTGTTATTCATTTAGCCACTTATCTCTATAAGATATGCATACGTGTTTGAGAAATGTTTTGCAGGTCAAAGTTGTCCAAATCTGCAGGAAAGTTTTGTCACCATCAAAAAGGTGAATATTGTTGGAGAAATCTTCTTGAAGTATTTTGAAGCTGACAAAACGTTTCCATCAGTCTAGTCTGAAGGTTTGCAGACTCTGCTATTTAAAGTCTGAAGACCTCCGGACAACCAGACTCAAGACTCAAAGTCTATCCTCATTGACAGTCTCTAATCCGTTGAAGAAAGGTTATCCATATTTGGGTGTTTCGTTAATGATTCAACCTTATCAACTGCAGAAGATCTCGTGGCTAGAAAAGACACAACGGAATCCTTTGATTGATCGAGATTGACTCGAAGATTAAGGAATCGATGATTGCCTAAATATTCTTGGAATGTTCTACTTATGGAAACCGAGATCCTGATTGTATGGACGAACAGGATTGATGGGCTATCGACACGTTCCTTTAATAGCTCGAATAATCTTCCTAATTGATTCCATCCAACGGGTAGATTGGAGGAATTCCTTTGGTAAGTGCCAACGGGTATGATGGCATAAAGGAGTATATAAAGAAGACGTTATAAGTTGTTCGAGGTGTGCGCGATAGAAGAATTTCAAAGTCTAAAGCTCATTGTTGTTTGGACAATTCCTTTGAGCGAAAACTTGTATACAAAATAGAGTCTATATTTGTGAGAAACCTTGAGGAGGTGTGATAGAACATCTACACTGTGGAATCAAGGAAAAACTGTGCTGTAACTACTCTTTTGTTCATAGTGAAATCCAACTAGTGGTCTGTCAGTGCGGAAGAGTGGACGTAGGCTTGGAATAAGCCAAACCACTATAAATCCTGTGTTCAATTTTCTTTTCCTTACTCTCTTTACTTTGATCGTACTTCATTTTTGTTAATGAATAGTGAACTTCCTTTCTATCGTTTGTCAAGAATTGCTTCCGTATCTTGATAAATTGTTTGTGCACCTATTCACCCCCCTCTAGGTGCTTATACTAGCTATCTCAAGATAGGTTATGATGGCTCGAATGTGGATGATTGCTTGAATTTTTGCTGATATGCAATTCGGATGCTCTGTTTGACCTGTCTGTGTGTTTGTGTTGGAATGGGCTAGATAATGGCCTTTTTAGGGTTTCGTGTCTTCATAAAAGTTGTAGTACATTCCATGAAATTTTCAACGATATAAAGATTGTAACCATCGGCCTCCATTTGCCTGATCAATTGCTTGCTCGAAATCTGATTTTGAATTTGTCATACTCTGAAATTTGGAGTGTTCGACGACCTGTTCTGCTTCTTTATTTTGTGTGCATTTTTGTGGATGAATTAGGCTAGGGTTTATTCATGAGTTTTATCCCTAACATCTAGACCTATCCACATAAAAAAATTGTGGAATTTTCTCATGTCATTTGGATAGGAATAAGCATGCTTGTTTCTGCTATTCTCTGCTGGTTGTCACTTATCTGTCCTACTGGAGGAAAGTCTTTGATTGAGCCTGTTACAAAATCAATTTGTGGACGATACCTTCTAGAAATATATAAAGGATATCTCAAGCTTTAAAATGACATATAGCATGCATAAATTGAGTATCGATTGCTATGTCAAAACCCCTTGCGAAGTCAATGCATCTGTTCTGCAATTTTTGCCATATCTTGTGGTGAATAGGTCAGTTGACCTGCTTAGGTTTACGAATTTCCATGATTTTTTGTGCATTGATCTAGGACTAGATGTCTTCATCACATTTGCCCCTAAAATCCAGCCCTAGGATATAATAGAATTTCATAAAATTCATGCATCATTTAAGTAGGATAATGGTACAAAAGTTGCATGCCATGTTCTGCTTGTCCTGATCTGATCCGACCACTTATGTGAATGCCTTTACTTGAGCTAGAAAAATACCTTAATTAGAATTGCCATCTTCTAGGAACTTATAAAGGACACCTTAAGATTTTTAATGACACCTAGTTTGTCCAATTTTCCCACCATATGCCCTGTTTTCCATTTTTTTTTTTTTTAATTCTAGGTTTGAAATTTGGAATTTTCTTTAATCTGGAATGCTTGTTATGTTTATGTGAGTCCGACTGTTTGTCAATTTTGTGTGATTTTATGCATACTGATTTTGAGGTCGATTCCTTGATGAAAGTTGTCCATAACATCCATTTATATTATATATAAACATTTTAGAATTTTTTAGCACCATTTGATAGGGTAGAAATGCTATGCATTCCACGTTTTTCTGTTGCCCTGTTCTGCTCCTGATTGACCTATCTGTGTTCTAAGATTTTTATAAAATCATGTGTTATGAATTTTGAGATACTTCCTTCGTGAAAGTTGCTCCTCACTTATTTATTTACCTACCATAAAAATCCTAAGATCAGATAGTCATTGATTGCACTTTAATTGATTTCACATTTAGTGCCCTATTTCTGTGACTGCCAATTTGGCTGATTGACATGTCTCTGTTCTTGAATTTTTAGAAACTCGTGTGCTGAATCAGGCTTTACTATCTTCTTGAAAATTGATTAGTTATGCTGAACTATGTTGTCATAAATTTTCACATAATAAAAATATGATTTGGTATTTTTACCATTCATCCTAATGTTGTAAGACATTCTGAAATTTTGATTTCTCAACATGGTTTTAAACGCATTCAAAGTTTTAATGGTGCACGTGATACCCATGTAAAAGTCATATGGCATTTTTCAAATTGCAATTTGACATGATCTTATCAACGCATTGATTCATGCTTAGGACGTTTGTGATGCTTGATGGGTTGTGCCCTCGATGCACCCGAGCTCACCTTGATGACTAGATGTGATTCTTGATTTGATAAAATTATGTCCTTACTTGACGTGTTCTCAAACCATAATTTGACATGACCTTCATTGAAATATTGGTTCGTGTTTAGAACGCTTATTATGCTTAATCAGTTGTGCCCATGATGCAACCAGGCTCGCTTTGACGGCTATACATCTTCCATGATTCGATGAAGTTCTATCCATGTCTTATCAAATTCTTTTAAAATGACATACTCCTTTGTCAATTGCCTATAAAATAATTTTGGTATCATGTGAATTGCATATCAATTGTCTTGTTTTTCATGAATATATGAGTTGCATGAGCATATCCAGTGGTGCATGTGTTTGAACAAGTGACCCTACAGGTTCACTAATTTGTTCGCATTGATTAAGAAATAAGGTTGTATGACCCGCATGCACATTTTCTTATATGCTTCACATGTGATTTTTAGATATATGATTTAAGTACGATGCATGATGACGTGGGTTACTTTGGGATGACACTTAGAATCCGACTTAGGGACTTTTTAGCATTAGTCACCATGCGTGAACACAAATAATGACTAATAGCTATAAGTCACATTAAAATGAATAGGGTGGGTGTCTTAGGTAGGCCATTACATATAAATCAAAGGTCAACCCCGAGACCATTCATGGGCACAACATTTGGTGTAAAATATCATACTTGTTCATTGGTATGGATCGTTTGTTTGTATATTTTTCGTACTAGTCTTAGCACTAGATTAGGACTAGGATAGTTCTTGAAGATGATCCCCGACGGTGGTGATCCTAAAGATGCGAAGACGACGAATGGTTGATGTCCAATCCGAACCCTTCTCTGTAATATTCATTTTGTCCCATGACATATGTCTCGGGTTGTCTTTGGTATTGTATAAACACCCGATGAGTTGCGGGTTTCTTTTCCTTTTATTGCACTTAGGGTTGCATGTCTACATTTATTTTGCCCTTTTAACTGCTTTGGTTGTTTACTTTTACACGCTGACTTTCAATTAATTGTTTGTTTCGTTCTTTTTCTTACTTGAATAGAGTATAATATCACAAATTAGCCATCCACATTTAATCACCTTAATGATAAACTGACAAAAACGTAAAATGAGATGCATGGACATATTAGGTAACACATTAACTATTAGGCACCAAAAGTGCGCTAATAGATGCAATAGTGTAATTCAAGTCCCCGAACTTAGATCTTTACTTGTGTAGGGATCAAGGGATTACTCCCAACACTCAATTGGTCACTCTAGTTAGCCCCCAAAAAATGAGATTAGTGGCGACTCCTAGATACCATTTAGGTTGTCTAAAACAACTTTAAAATAATAAATCCATCATGAGGGGTATGAACTTCTAGAGCTCGTGGCTATGATTTAACATACTCGAAGTGGTGAAGCCAAAAAATGAAGTGATGCCACCTTTGGTGGATGGACCTTCGAGAGGGCTATCATGGTCGAAATATGCTCAAACACACATTTACGTCTGTTGACACTTGATTTTTAGTCGATGCATCAAAAAAGGTGAAAAGATCGAGATTTCATATTTTGATTGCGATAGGGCCCAAATCTCGGCCAAAAAAATATCCTTCTTCATTTCTTTCTTTTAAGTGATTTCCAATTCATTTTCAAGAAAAACCTTAAAGGTCGAATGATTGGCTTTTGAGTTAACTTTTTGGTCAACGATTTGACTAAAAGTCAACCCCAAATTAAAATTTGACTTTTTGCCTAAAAGATGTCATTTAGTTTTAATTTCATTTTATTAAATCATTTTTTCAAAAAATCTAAGGATTTAACCAAGAAATCAACCTTTAAAAAAAAAATCGACTAAAGAATTGACTTTTGGTCAAATCTTTGACCAGAAATTTGGAAATATAAAAAATTCCCAAAAACACTCCTTTTAGTGTCAATTTGATTTGTGTGTCAAAAATCTCACAAAATTCGATTAAGAACCCTGTTTTCCAAATTTTTTGGTTTGAGGTTTTAAATCGGCCACAAATCAAATTACTTCATTTTAGTCATTATTAGATATAGTTCCTTCTTCAACATTCGGTTTAGGGACTATTTTAAATTTGCTAATGTGTTCAATTTCGCGAATTGCCGAATCGAAAGACAAATTGTCATTTTAGGGGGTTAAATTTGATTCTTCATGATTTACGAATGGATGATCATTTTCCATTCTTTTTTCTTAAGATAAATCCAAATCTGAAATCGATTTTGAGAAATTTGCATTAGAACTTCCTAATTTGAGGGATTTCACTCTCTTGAATGTTAGAAAACCAAGCCATAGGAATCAATCGATGAAATTCGAATTGACCCATTCAAGACTAAGGTACAATTGCATGAATCTAGGTCCGATTTTAATATTAGACCCTGACTTAGTTTTGGCTTGACTCTTGACACTTTAATTGAAAGTCAATTTGAATACTTTAAGTGATCTTACACATGGGTAATTAATTGCATAGGGCAATTGCAACACTAATTGAATCCAATTTCAATCAATTTCCAATTTTACTTGACGAATTGTAAACTTGTTCAATTTAGCCATTTAAGCACGATTTTAAGAACCCATAGTTTTGGTCCATTGTCTTTCATAACAATCATTCAATTAAGTCAATAAAAGACACTTATAACACATTTATGAAGGTTAATTGGCTTAATTGAATTGAAATTAGGCAATTTCTTCTCAAATCAGTAAGTTTTCTTTTCAATTTGGCCCTCGAGGCATCAAATTGCATAAATTTTAAACCCACAGAGACCATAATCAAGTAAATTAGCCAGAACTAGACTAGAACGGTCAAGGACTGATCAAGAATCGATCAAACCGAAGTGAACTGGGCTGATCAGTCTGATCAGCTGCCACTGAAATAGGCTGATTCAGCCCTTTATCGGCCAGTTCTAGACCTCTGGTGACCAGTTATGGGATCCTCATTACACCAATTTTACTTTTGCACCCTCAATTTCCCAAGATTTTAAAAATTGGCCTTCGAATTTAGTTGTGACATCCGGATTTTGCCGGACCTTGAAAAAGTAATGGCCATCATGGATTGATGCAACGATTGTTGGACTGCGTCATTTGGCACCATTTGCAGACACTATTTCATCGTCGTCATCATTGGCACCACATTCGGCCATCGTTTCAGCACCACCTGCCGTTCCGAGACACCAATTTTCGAAAAAAATTTCCATGCACGGCTCTGCACTCACGTCACCCCTATCTTCCCATACGTCCCATGAAAGCATGCACGTATAGAAGGATCCCATAGGTGGCTGGGCTAACAGATTTGGATGAATTGACTTATAGGGTCAACTATTGGGCAGCTACGTCCGCTGCCATGCATGCGTGAAGGAGAGGCCTTGGCCGACGTTGCAGCTGCAACGCGCGTGAAGGGAAGAGGGGCAGGTGGCAGTGGGAGTCATTGGCTGAGGGACACGGGCTGCTCGTGTGTTCTTCCCTCAAGAAGCCACGAAGAAGTAGGGAGAGTTGACTAATTCGGTCAATAAAGAAGGCCACTCTTCGGTCCAGCAGCCGCGCCAGAGGTATAAACCTGCTGAAGACACGCATCGAGACCTTGAGCTGGCGATGGGAGGCATGGATGAATGCCACGATACTCCACTTGTCTTTCGCTGGAGAAGCCGCGGAGACTCAAGCAAAGTGTTGACTGATTTTGTCAACAAAACCAGTGACGGAAACAGCAAACAGAGAGAGAGAAAGCGAGAGAGAAAGAGAGAAAGCGAGGGAGAGAGAGAGGTGATCGACCCCTTCCGCCGCAGCTGGCCGTTTGCCCTCCATGCTCGCACGCTTCGGCCGTGTTCCCGTCCATCGCTACACCGTTCAGCCGCCACACCACTGCTAACCACCGACGCTGATTGGACCTAAGGTAAGTTAGAGTCTACTAACCTATATAGTGCAGTGCTGTTGTTGTTGGAGGAAGTGCTGTTAGATTGAAATGGTTTGAATTCTGACGTTGGATGGTTACTTCTGGAATGACTGAATCAGTTTTGGGGTTAGGCTACTGAAGGAGCTTCTTATTTCTCATAAGAGAGTGCAATTTTGGCCTTCGTATATGCATCAATTTTACCGGTTGCAAAGCTTTGAAAATTTTGCTCGCAAATTGTTTTAGAAAATCTCCTGATTTGCATTGAAATTTCTATGTCTCGTGGCACCGCTCTCAATAGTTTTAAGAAACGTGTTGTGCTTCCAAAATTCCAAATTTTTATATAAATCATTCTAAAACCTTGAAGTCGAGATTGAGATTTGGATTTGCTGATGTGTCGATTTCAAATTACTTACGGTTTTGATAAATCTTTTCAATTCGGGCCATGAGGGCAAGTGTGGCTCGAGGATTTATATGTGGATTTTGAAACACATTGGAGGGTTAACAGTGCAAGTGGAACTTATGGATTTGATATTGTGTTTCTGATTTTGTGAATTGACTTTATAGATATGAAATTGACATATTTTTTAAAGACTATGGTTGTTGTATTGACGTGCCTTTGAAAACCTCGTTTCACATTACTCTATACCATACAAGGGTATTTTCGAAAACCCAAAGGATTTTCTATGTTGGTGACTCGGAAATGTTTTGGCATTTAGAATGGTTTGACTGCTACAACATGGTTGATGTGTTAATGCTGCCGTCGGACTCTCGGGTCGACGATGCCCCGGGAGTCGGGTTGCCTAGAGGATTGTAGTGGCGATGCCTCTGGATGTCTAGGGACTAATGAGCCCTAGAGGTTCCCCGAGAGTATTTGGATACCCGGATGTATGACGATACAGATTCTGGAGGGTAGGGGCAACCATTGACAAGGCGAGCCCCAGCGATTCCTCATGATGCTAGGTGAGGTGCGAGATGCCTGGAGATGTGACATAACACGCTCTGGATGCCCAGTGACTGAAATATGGAATCGGAGGCTTTCATGATGCTACGTTGGGTGCGAATGCCTGGAGGGACGCAAACACTGGTCCTTCGGGAGTTAGTGATAGTGAATTAAAAATCTGTTGAGTTTTAAAGTTGATTGTTCTGTTGAGTTACGCCATTTTGATAGTTGCATCTGATTATGGGACAAAATTGTGTGGAACGGTATGGGACGTGTTATAACAGTTTGGCCTTATAATCGGGACCCATGTAATTGAAATGATGTGTTCCGGTTATTAAACTGCGCTTGCCATTTTGTTGGAAAACTCTATTGGTTTAAATATATACCTATTCTTCCAGATTATATGTTTTGTGTATTTTGCATGAAATCGAATGATGATGGTTCTACATAATATAGTTTAGTAGATCTTTAACTACCGAGTGGTTGTACTCACCCCTCGTGGGACTAACATATTTTAGAGTAATCAAGATGCAACTGCTGCTCGCACCTCCCGGTACTTCTTATAGGATCCTTGTCGATTTGCAGTTGGAACGATTAGAGTATTAGGATCCTGATTTGCTTGGACTGACATTCATCTGGGTGAGGGTGATATTGACGATTGACACCGGTTTGACACTGGTCTCCCCTCGGGTCCCGTGCATCAAGAGTTCGTTGTCTTGTATGTCTATAGGAACGAACGTACTCTGGGGTCGCTGCTACCGCCGCTAGAGGACTATGATGGGGGATTAAGTGGTATAGAGTGATCGAGGACATGTGGACAACAAGGAAATTTTTGGACGCCGGCACTTGATGAAGGATGACATGTGAATAGCTACCGGAAATGTCGGTCAATTTTTGGATATAACCAAGTATAGGAAACTTTGGGTTTTGATGTACGACAAATTATGTATATCTAGTATATGTATATAAAAGTGCATGGTTATTATCTATGTGTATCAACTGTGCATCATTTCAATGTTTAGGAAGGGAGACGATGGATCCAGTTCCGCCATAAAATTGCACGAGGACCATTGAAAAGACTCACGGATTCACCAAAATCCAAGGGTATCAGAATAAAGGACATCAAGATAAGGAAGCAATGTGGCGACCCTAACGATTGGGGGCCGTCAGGGGGTGCCACGTTAGCAAATTTACATTTTGACCCATAATTAGACATTCTAAACGTAATTCTCAATTTTTGGCTCGAGTTTTCGCAAATCGAACCCATTAGATTAATTACCTGACACCTCTAGATACTAATTGATCTTTCGAAATTAAGTTTTGTTTGTTGGATTAAGATTTCTACCATTGGATCGAATCAACGGCTGAGATCAACCGATTTGGAGGTGGTATAAATAGATTTTTCCCTCCAAAAATCAAGGGGGGCTCATTTCTGCAACCATTTCTCTCTCTCTTCAAATCCCTCTCTCCTCTCTCTCTCTCTCTTTTCTCTTTTTCCCTCTCTTTCTAACCGATTATCCCTCCTCTTTGCCAATTCACTCATCATGGCCAGACCGGCCTTACATCGGCGAATCGCCGACCACCACCAGTCCCCACGTTGGACTTGGCTTCCTCATTGTCCCGATCAAAGTAGCAACAAGATCAAGTGGCCCTGACCTCCCTCCGATTTGACCTCCCCAGCCGCTACGTGTAGAACTGGTGTCGAAACTAGTTCTTGGTTTCGAAAGTTTCACTTTTCCTAATCGGAGTTCGACAGCCATCCCTAAGGTCCTTGACTTGTCTCGATCTGCCCTCAGGTTCGTGCTCAATGTCTAGGTGGGGAGATCCATTAATCAATAACCGAAAGACCTCTGGTGTTTGTGTTCATCTCGGTGTCCTCAAACTAGTCTAGCTTGGACTGGTCACTTGGCGATTCGATCCAGCGGCCAATGGTGTTTACACGGCTACCGGATTTGATCCAATCCATCCCCAGTGATGTCACTGACCAAGTTCTGGTCGAAATCCAGCCTCCCGATCATCGGAATAACTCCGGTGATTGTCCCTTCTTCTAACGATCTCTAACCGGTCTAGGAGGACCCAGTTCTACTCAGCGTCAAATCGGCGGTCTGGCGGTGCCTAGCCAACCTTTAGATGACCCGATCTACATCTTTGGAGTTCCAATCGTGACCCGGAGGTTTGCATCTTGTCCAATCGCACCAAAAGTTGACAAAAATTGCGAAAAGGTAAACTCTAGATCTTGAATCCCGTGAAGCGAGACTGAATTAGCCTGTTGGGGCTAGGATTCATCTTTAGATCAATGAAATAGCCCTAGGTCTGAAGGTTATGTGTTTATCGATGATTTGCTGAATTTTAAAGTAGATTTAATGCAAGTTCAGGGATGATTAAATGACTTTAGCCTTAATCTATGATTTTCGTGCTTCTAGAACTGACTTGTTGTTTTTGCCAAAATGAGGTCTTAGATGACCTTATCTTGGCTCGAGTCCTTCTAGACTTTGAAACTATACATCACAAGCTTCAAATAGATAGTCGCATGGCCCTATTGGACGACGTTTGACCCTCAAAAAACACCTCCAAATTTGCTTGATTCTGTAGTATTCTAGGTCCATCTTAGGTTCTGTTTTGATTTTGACTTCTCGCTTTGCTATTTTTGTGTTTTTTTCTGTGATGATCGTTGGATGAACTTGTCTTCATGAAAATTGTTACTCATTGTCTTAAGGATGTCCCGTAATTTTTTTCATAAATTTCAGGCATGTTTAGTTAGGTCAAAACCGCTTAGATCTAAGCAATGGTCAGTCTGCCATGTTTTCACCTGAAATGAACTTGGGTAGATTTGAGCATGAAATTGACTTTGTTCGACCTTAACGCCTTCATGAAGAATGAACTGCATGTCATATGCTTTCTATTAATGCAATATTTGCAAAATTTTAAGGTCATTCAATGCATCGATTGCATATGTAAATAGGCATAGGTGTTCTGCACTAGAAAAGCCAAGAATGTGCCTATGTCTTCCCATTTGTTTCATCATCCATGTGATTATAATTAGGTTTCGAGTCTTTGACAAAAAAATGTTTATCATTCTTCATTCTATATACTGCATTTTTGGTAGGATTTATGCATGTCCTCAAGCGGTTTTTCGCACAAATCACACCTAAAATCAAACATGCAAACACCACAACAAACATGCAAGAGAAGTTACGGACTCCACTTGCCTCTAAGATGGACACACGACGACGAACGGCGACGATCGGACGGCGAACGAACGGCGCACCCCACGGCTCCGCCTCCTTCCCTCTCGGTCTCTCTCCCTTTCTCTCAAACTCTCTCTTTCTCACCCTCTCTTTGGACGAATTGAAGCAAGTAACCGGCCACTCTCTCTCCTCATCCCTTTTATACTCCCTTAATCCCATCATTTGCAATCATGAGATTGCCTACAAACCCACCAATGCATGCTCTTGCCCCTTGCCACTTGTCATTTTTATTTTTGAATTGGATTTGGGCTTGTTGGGCTTTGGAGTTGGGCCATCCGGCCACTCCTCTTGGGCTGGTCGAATTCCCTCTTGTGGGCTTCCATTTGGGCCGGCCATTCGGCCCACTAGGCTTAGGCCAAATGGGTCTAAGGCCCATTCCAAAATTCAACCCCTTTTTCCTTTTTTTTTTTTTTGAAATTCCTTCTATAAATATTTCCAAATTCAAATTTCATCTTGGCCAAAGTCTTGGGACACTTTGTTTATTAAGATTTAAATTTATAAATCCCATGGCCAATTATTAATCTATAAATTTAAATACACAAATCATCAAATTAAAAGACAAATTGGCTAAGGCATAAGCCAAAAGAAATTCTATCACCTAACTAGGAACTTCAACGCACCTTATGGCTTGTCATTAAATTTGGGATGCCACATTAGATGATTCCTCTATCCATTTGTCACATCTGATTCTAAATTGTGTGTGCTATTTTCATGCCTTTTGAGCATTATTTGTATGATTTTAAGGTCTAATAATGCATCCTTATGTTCTAGTTTTTAATGGTTGATTTGAGCACTTTTAGAAACCTCGGTCTTAGAGTAGCAAGTTGACCTCGTTTAGACCCGACCCCTATATAGGAAATTGTAAATCACACCCAAAGCTTTCTAATTCTATGGAATTCATGTCAATTGCCTATTGTTAAGTCCATTTTCCATTTTTCCCAAGATAGGGTAGAATCAAGACTTGCGGTCAAATTCGAGCACCTATTTTCACCTCTGTTTAGATAGACATTTACCATTTTTGTACCATTTTTTTTCTATAAGGACTCTCGACTTGGTCCCTTAATAAAGTTTGTTTGTCATTCTTTTATCTATTTTTTGGTATAATTCATGATTTTTAGACTTCATTTGGTAGGTGAAATCTTGGTAGCAATGGTTGTGTGCACTGCTGTTTTGACAACTTCCTGATGCATTGTTTCTTGTTGTCTGATTTTTATAAAATCATGCTTAGCTCGTCTAGGAAAACTTTCTTCACGAAAGTTGTTTGTTATCATATTTTGCATATTAGGTAATTTTTGCATAAATAGACCATTAATGGGTACCATCCAATCTTTTTTTTTGACTTGCTGTGATTGGTCTAAAAATTCCTGTTGTGAACATTTGGTTATGATTGTTTAGTTATACCTTTTAGACTAGTTTGTGTATGAAATTAGGCCATGTCATCCTCGTGAAAGTTGTTTTAAATGCTTTGATGTTTGTTGTTAAATGACTTTCAATGAATTGGCTTTTCAAATGGCATTTTGAAATCGCTTTGCTACACATGATGTTCCCAAAAGCAACCTTTTAGAAATGCTTTTCAAAACTTGATTTGACTTAGGAAGAGTCAAGGGTTGAACCATATTCAAAATATCTGTAATAATTGTGATTACAATTAAGCAAGTTCTGGACTAGTCTTGGCAATTAAATGTGTTCTATAGCCTAGATATTCCTTAGTCCAAAATATTATCAAGTTCCATTAAATCCTGATTTGACATTGTGAAAGTCATAGTTTGGACTGTATTCAAAATATATGCAAT
Source organism: Eucalyptus melliodora (assembly GCA_004368105.4). Lineage (NCBI taxonomy): Eukaryota > Viridiplantae > Streptophyta > Magnoliopsida > Myrtales > Myrtaceae > Eucalyptus > Eucalyptus melliodora. The sequence goes on from CM023411.3 coordinate 6,840,964, forward strand.
ACTTGTGAATACATTTAAGCGAGCTCCGGGCTAGCCTTAGCAATTGAATGCTTTCCATAGCCAAGACGTCACTTTGTCTCAAAAAACTTTATTGATGATTTCAAATCTGTCTTTGAAACATCACATGTAACCCTCCATGCATATAATCACATCATTCATTAGAAATGCCAATGTTCGTGATTGGCGCATGCCCCTGGTAATAAGTGACCCACCAATGGTTCACTTTCTTGTTTGATTGATTGAGAAACAAGGTCCAAGAGACCTGCCCGTGTGTTTAATTTGTGCTCATGCATGTGACTTTCAGATATATATTAGGAGCAATGCATCATATCAAGGGAAAATCTTGAGGATCACATAGAATGCCTTGTTAGGGACATACAAGTGTTATTGGCCATGCGAGAATACGATTGGTCAATAATGGTTGTAAGTCATAAAACAAATCGGGTAGGTGTCTAGAAGGACCTATGCATGAATTGCAAAGGCCGACCTGAGGCCCAAATTTGATTGATTTTTGAATTTTACTTCTCTTGATTAATCGATCTTAGCTTGATGTTGTGCTTTTGATTGTTTTGGCGTGTATGCTTGTTTCTTTTTATTATATGCACCTAGTTACAATTCTAGACTAGGTTTAGATTAGGATCCTTGAGATGAAGATGACGCGAAGATGGTGAAAGGTCGATGTCCATTCCAACCATGCTTTTGTATCATTCATCCCCGACACATGTCTCGGGCTCCTGTTGTTTGTATAAAAACCCGACGAGTTGTTGGTTCTTCTCTTTCTTGTCCTTTAATCTTGTTTCTCGTTTCATCTTTCTTAGGATTGCATGATAGATTTATTGCTTTTCTTGATTGTTTAATTACTATCTCGCACTTTCAATTTAATTGATTGCTTTCTTTTCATCTTTCTCAGAAATAGAATAGCACGAAATTATTATCCACACATGATCGCTAGTTTAGAACAAATGATCCTGAAAAATTAAAAAGAAATGCATGGACACCTTTGTTAAATACAACATACTATTAGATACCGAAAGGGTGCTAATAGAAATGTTAGCATAACCCAAGTCCCCGAACCTACATATTTGGTTGCATAGAAATATCGAGGTACCACTCCCAACCTTCGATTAGGTTTTCTTTCCAATCCCTAAAAACGAGGTTAGCGGCGACTCCCGTCTTATCTCTAGGTTGTCTTAAACAACTAGACTGTATAAATGAATTCATCGTGAGGTGTATGAACCTCAAGAAAAGGTTCACAATCGTGATTTAGCATATACGAGATGGTGAAGTCGATAAAAATGAAGTGATGCCATCTTTAGTGGATGTACATCTCGAGAGGGCTATCACGGTTGTTAAAAATACCCTTAAACTTACCTTTACGTCTGGATTCCTTCAACCTTAAAACTATCGATTGAGACATACCATGACGTCAAGGTAGGGCCATGACACCTTCCGCTATCACGTGGGATACGAGCTTGGAAGAGCTCCTGATCAAAATTAAGTGAACTCACAAAAGGTTCGTCTAGGGGGTGAGGTGATGACATCCCTATGGTTGAAAACCATGAGGAAATTTTCGTGATCAAATATTCATAAATTTGAACTTCCCCTCCTTCCCGTTCCCTGAGGGTCGCGAGGGCGGAGATCGGGTTGTGACACGCTCTAGCAACTCTACTAGGGACTAATTACTATATTAAGAGGACTTAAAGCTGTTAAAAAATGGTTGTTGTGTTTAGCTAATGTGTCTTCTATAGTATCACATGCATGTCAAAGTTGTGTGAAAAATCAGGTTAGTCGTTAATCAAGTGTTTAATGTTTTTGTAGGTAGGAGTTATAAAGGGAGGCGTGCTTGTAAACCCTTTGTTTTGCAAGTGGAGTAAGTATGCATGAATGTATGATGGTTTATATTAAAGTGTCAATTGTTTAATTTTAAATGTGTGTTTATGAGCTTTACCATGACACTGCACACAAAACCACGGTCTAAAACCACGATTGCTCAATTTAAGGCCTTAGAAGGGTTTATAGGTGGAATCCACAAGTAAATACTTATGATAATCCATTACTTTCATAAACCTGCTCGTCATAACTGATAGAAATAGCACTGACCTATGATAGTAGCGGTGGGTAAATTATTTTTATATTTTAGGATGAGGACCTTGAGCCTTTAGTACCCTCACCTTAGGCATCAAAACCTCATAAGTTTCATGCGACATGTGATTTGCGCTTGTCATGTGTTTGGTGGGTAAGACATTGTTCCTTTCTTATTCTTGTTATCTTCTTACTTTTTGTGCTTTAATTACGAGCTTTATATTTCAACAATGATACTTTTTAATCATGGATGCCCCTTATGGTTTAGGCTTAGATAGGTAAACCCAAATTGGATGTTGTCTCAAGGAATCTCATGGCTATATGGGAAAATTTCGATCCAAGACATTAAGATTACATGGAGAAGCGCATATGCTTCCTTGTAACCTTGCTAAAGGTCGAGCCCCGGATTGCTATAGTGAAAGCATTGGCCCATTTTTAGAATCCCTTAACCTCCACCTTCGTGTTTAATCGATATGAGTTAACCCCTACAATTGAGGAGTTTCTGAAAACTATTGGGTTAGGCAAGACTTCTCTAGGTTTCGTTACCCCTCCTATTCGTCAAAATCCAATCTCCCTTCTAAGTCCATTCCTCAATATCTCTACTAATAAAATTAGGGTTATTCTTAAAGGAAATTTAAATTCCATGCCCTATATATTCATTGAACAACACTTTCTTAACCTCGAGCCTAAAGCCGGGAATCAAATTCCCTATGTATTTCTTCTCATATTCTTTGGCTTTGTAGTATTTCCACACACTCGAAAAACAATGGATCCTTTAGCAACTCACATCGTTAATCAAGTATGCACTTTTAGTTGCTTTACACACATGATCCTTGCCAAAACTTTCGTGTCTCTCAATCGTTTCAAGGCGAACAGCTGAGGAACTCTTAGAGCTCCATTAGGACTTCTCCAAATTTGGCTGCTCATATCAAAGAATTTTCCCCTCACGTGAGGATTGTCGATGTCACAAAATATCATCATCCTATTTTTAGATTTCATCAAAGAAATGAATTCTTTCTGTCATGATTCCATTTTCTCAAGAACCTCACCCCAAGGTTAATCCAATGGCATGTCCGATGGCTTGGGAATCATTAGGTGCATCTTGTTAATGGAGTTGACGTCACATTCCCTCCGTGGGATTGATGGGTCTAACATCGTATTACACTTTAAGGGTGCTCTGCCAATATCGCGTGCTTCAAATGATCCTACTAATCCTCAAGCTAGGGTTGTACTGTATTAATTATTATGATGAGGTCATCAAGAAAAACCAAATTGGCCATGTTAGAGTCACGATTCGAGCCGTTATTGGAATTTGGTATTCCTGTTCCTCATAGTATGTGGTCACCATTGATGAAGCCAACTTAAAGGGAGAGATGAGGACTTATCATGTTACTATCGATTATATCTACCATCAAGTGGAATTTGAACTTGAGGTTCAATTGCCTGACATTCCCGAGCATTAAGGTTTTCAACAAGCTCATATTGAGGAGCATGAAGATGAAGCCTTGACTGATGAGGAACACTTGGCTCATAATAACAAGTGCCTCCGCACGATCCCACCTAGTCCTTAGATTTTTACTTGATATTATTTTGTTGTAAAGGGATTTCCTTTGTACTTCCCTCATTTCCATTGGGATTTCCTTGTATTCATGTTATAGGTAAAATCGAACTACTTTGTAAACTTCAAATATGCAAGGTCCTATTTCCCTTGTAATTGTTTGATGTGATCAATAAAAATTCATGAAGATTCTCATTCTCATGTAATTTTTTGAAAAGGGGCATCCGAATTAAATATTCGTCGTCGTCCATTTCAACTATATAATTTCTTGTGAAGAAATTTTGATGAGGGATGTTTTATGATATGAGGATCATATACACTTCTTATCATTATTTTGTCTCCAAAATATAAACAAAATTGACAAGGTTTTGTATTTTCTTGATCTTTCTTGACCCATGTACTAATTTGAGCTCCTTTTTTTCTTCCAAAAGGCACTGAAAAATGGCTAAGAAACATTCAATCATACGTACTTGCCACTAAGCCAAAATGGAGAATGTAAATACCCACACTTGAGTCATTAACATGGAGAACCAAATAGCGCAAATGATGGCATTATTAGCTAACCTCTCTAATCAAGTCAAGAACTTGACTCCTGCTACTCGTACTACAAGCCTTCCTATTGCACCTGCTGATGTGTTCGTAGCTAAACCTGTGGGGAAAGGGCTCGCTGAAGAGGTTCCTAATGCCACCCCAATAGTTATTGATCTAGAGGCTCCATCTAAGGAGACCCCAACTTCCTACTTTGATGAAGAAGGTTCAACACACCTCGCAAAAATCGAGGAACGCCTTTGCATTGTGTAAGGCTATCAACTTCAGTGATTTGACAAGCTATTGCCCTTTGCCAATGTGAAGGTCCCTAAATTCTACAAGGAGCCTAAGTTCACAAGGAAGGTGCCCGAAGATGCATTTGAAGTACTATCTAGGCAAGATCACCTCCTATTCCAACAATCCTCCGCTCCTTATCAACTCTTTTCAAGATAGCTTGGTTGGTATCACTCTGACATGGTTTATCGAATTGGACTTAGAAAAGATCCACACTTGAGAGGATTTTGCTAATGAATTCTTGTAACAATACAAGTTTAACATTGAGATCGCCTCGACTCGAGAAGAGCTGGTATGGGTCGAGAAAAGAAGGGTTGAAACATTTAGGGCATATGCTCAAAGGTGGAGAGCCACCGCGTCTCAAGTAAAACCACCCTTGTCTGAGAAGGAGACTATGAAGTTATTGCTTCAAGCCATGCCATAGGATTTCTTTGAGAAAATGCATGACCACACTTGTATTAACTTTGCTACATTGGTGGAGTTAGGTGAACGCATTGAGGGAGTCATGCGAGAAGGAAGGTTGATAGAGACCATGAATGACATATATGCCCCAAAGAAGGATAATGAGTGAACTGCGGAGATTGCCTATATATAGAACTCCTCTGCTCAGAAAATAAACAATCCTCCTACTCATAAACCTGTTATGGAGGTCAGGAGTTCTTCCTTCGATCGCAACGGAAAAGCTTAGCAAAAGCAATTTACTTCATTGCCCAGACCCATGTCTTAACTACTTGTAATGCTGATCGAGAGCTATTTGGTGGAAAGAGAGATCCCAAGGGATAATCTGCCAAAGTTCCTTGGGTTTGATGCTAATAAGACCTATGAGTATCACATGGGCGAAAATCCCAAGAGCTATCTTACCGAAGTCTTTGAAGATGATATGGTTGGCACCATTAGTGAGGAGTAAGAGCCTCTAATCCTACTGTGTGAGGGATGTTTCTAGTTTTTGCTTTCTTTTCAATTGTATTTCATTCATTTCTTCCCTACGAGGGAATTCCATTTATTTCATTCTTTTATTTGTTGTAATAGTCTAGATCACAACTATATCGATCCATGAATTTTATTGACATGCAAAAACATCATTACAACATATATTGTCTTGGATCAATAAAGTTCATGATCTAGACTATTACAAGATATGAAAGAATGAAATAAATGGAATTTCCTCGCAGGGAAGAAATGAATGAACTACAACTAAAAAGAAAGCATGTAAAAAAAAAAATCATGCTTTTGTTAATAAACGTATGAGTTATCCCAATCCAGTCCTATGATGATGCTTTAAGGCTTGGGTCTCCACATGATCCAAAACATTTTAATGGAACAACGATGTCCGATGACATGAGGGAAGTTCCTAATAAATTCTTCAAAACCTGGAATTTGAAAATAAGTTTTTCATGACATATGCATGCATTGCATTTATTTATATTTACATACTACCGCTTTCGATTGCATCTAAGGCATGACATTTCATATCACGATAGTCATTTGCATGGCTTGGATTCGCATTCAAGAAACTTTTGGTGAGCTTGATCATTCCAACTCAGAGAGTGAAGATGACCCTCAAGTTATTGAAAGGGAATGGCTTAGACATGAAGAATTCAAACCTTTGACTACTAAGCAACCAATCATCGTGAATTTAGGGGATTTAGAAAACCTTAAGAAAACTAAGACTGGGACAAGTCTTTCTCTAGCAGAAGCTAATAAGTTGGTCAAGCTCCTGAAAGAATACCAAGATGTCTTCGCTTGGTCTTATGCTAATCTACCGGGTTTAGATCCCGAGATTGTGGAACATGCATTGCTACTCAATCTTAATATTCCGCCCATGAAGCAAAAGCACAGAAGGACAACACTTGAATTGTTTAAAAAAATCAAAGAAGAAGTTATGAAACTGTTGATTGTTGGTTTCATCGAAGTCACTCATTATATTGACTAGATTGCCAATACAGTCTCAGTCATGAAGATAGATGGACAGGTTCAAATGTGCATTGACTACTGCAACCTGAATAAGGCAAGTCCTAAGGATAACTTTCCTTTGCCACATATTGATGTCTTGGTTGATAGTACGGCTGCATTCAAGTATTCTCTAGTTATAACCAATTCCGAATGAATGAGGAAGACAATACTAAAATGTCTTTCATCACTCGATGGAGAACATTTTGCTACAAAGTTATGCCTTTTGGTTTGAAGAATGCCAAGGTAACCTATCAAAGAGCTATGGTGGTATTGTTCCATGACATGATGCTTAAGGAAATTGAAGTCTATGTCAATAACATGATTGCAAAGTTAAGACAAGGTGAAGACCATATCGAAGTCTTGAGAAAGCTATTTCATTGACTAAGGAAATTTAAGCTGAAGCTTAACCTCACAAAGTGCATATTTGGGGCAAAGTTTGGGAAGCTCCTTCGATTCATGGTTAGCAACAAGGGCATCGTGATCAACCCCTCCAAGGTGAAAGCCATACGTGACTCAAAACCTCCTACTATTAAAGAGGTTTGAAGCCTATTAAGAAGATTGAAATATGTGGCAAGATTCATCTCCCAACTGTTGGAAACCACTAAACCATTCTTCAAGTTGTTGAAGAAGAACACCAAAGTCAATTGGGATAAAGAATGCTAGAAATCCTTTGAAGAACTTAAAGGATATCTTTCGCAATCCCCTGTTTTGGTATTGCCTATTCAAGGTGTGCTTCTAATCTTGTATCTCACCATCCATGAAGAGTCTTTAGGGGCTAAGTTGGTGCAAAAAGGACCAAAGGATGGGATAGAGCATGCCATATATTACCTAAATATGAAGTTTACCACCTTCGAGATCAGATATCTCGAAGTGGAGAAGATGTGTGTAGCCTTGATTTGAGTCCAACCCAAGTTAAGGCAATTTATTCATCACCATCACATTCTACTGATGATTGAAATGACCCAATCAAATATGCTTTGCAGAAGCATGGATTGGTTGAAAGGCTTGCCAAATGAGAAATATTACTCTCTAAGTTTGATATGTGAACATGGCACATAAGTCCGTCAAGGGTCGAGCCATAACTGACATGTTAGCTGAAAATCCTAAGAAGTCTAATGACTGGAATGAAGTTGATGAATGGATTTATCTAGTCTCACATGACAAGTGGATCATGTATTTCGATGGTGTAGTTAACCTTTCTAGTTTAGGCATTGGGGTAGTTTCAATATCCCTAGACGGTCAACATTACCCAATGGCTGTGAAGTTGGTATATTCTTGTACCAACAATATTCTTGAATATGAAACTTAGATCCTTGGACTGCAGTTGGCCATCGACATGAAAGTCAGAAAACTTCAAGTCTACGGTGATTCGGCACTTATCATTCTCTAGATGGGAGGCGAATGGCAAACGCAAGACGCCAAGTTAATTCCTTACCATGAATATCTCAAAGACGTGATCAAGGAATTTGATGAAATCCCTTTATATTATCTACCAAGATCACAAAATCGATTTGCTGATGCCTTAACAACTTTGTCATCAATGTTACAAATAACTAATGTCTTGGACATTGATCCCTTACAAATTGACATCTTAAAGAAGCCTACTTATTTTATGATGATTGAATAAGAGTTTGATGGTCAACCCCGGTATTATGATATAATGAACTACCTTTGAGAAGGTAAATTCCCTCAAAGGAGTCAAACCAATGATCGAAAATATCTAATAAAATTGGCATCCAAATTCTTTCGTAGTAAAGGAGCCCTATATAAAAGGTTTTTTGATTCAATCTTGCTGAAGTGCGTAGATGCCCAAGAAGGCAAACTATTCATAAAAGAGATACATGAAGGAGAGTGTGGTCTTCATGTGAACGGTCATTTCCTAGTGAGAAAAATCATGAGGCTAGGATATTATTAGTTGATCATGGAAGCCGATTGTATTTAACATGTGAGGTGTTGTCACCAATGCCAAGTCTATGGAGACAAAATCAACGCTCCTCCTAATGAATTGCATTAAATATTCGAGTCATGGCCTTTCTCAATGTGAGGTATCGACATCATCAGACCAATTAATCCTAAGGCATACCACAGAAACTGTTTTATCCTGGTGGCTATCGATTACTTTACCAAATGGATTAAAGCCAATTCTTATGCCCACGTTACTGCAAAGAGTGTGGCAAAGTTCATCCGTTATGATATCATTGCTCGATATGGAGTTCCCAAAGTGATCATCACCGACAATGGATCAAATTTGAACAAAAAGATAGTAAACAAATTACTCAACGAATTTCACATTCGCTACTTGAATTCTTCTCCTTACTGCCCACAAAGGAATGGACCTGTGGAAGTGGCAAATAAGAATATCAAGAAGATCTTGGCTAAGATGGCTGAAAATTATCGCGACTAGCATGATCGGTTGCCATATGCTTTGATGGCTTACCAAACTTCAATTCGCACTTCAACTGGGGTAGCACCATTCTCATTAACATATGGAATGGAAGCCGTGCTACCTATGGAAGTGAAAATCCCTTCACTGAGGTAACTTTCTTAAGTCAAGCTCTCTGAAACTAAATGGGTTCAATAGAGGTTTGAACAACTCAACATGATAGATAAGAGGAGGGTAAAAGCCCTATGCCATGGACAAAGCTACAATAAATTAGTAGTCAAGTCATTCAACCGTAAGGTCCGACCGAAACATTTTGAGATCAATGATCTCGTCTTGAGGAATGTCCTACACATCATTTTAGATCCTTGTGGAAAGTTCACTCCAAACTACAAAAGCCTATATGTTGTAAAGAATGTGCTACCTGGTGAAGCACTAATTCTTATATAAGTGGATGGCCAAGAATTTCCAAGGCCTGTAAACGTTGATGCTGTGGAGAAGTATTATCCATAAACAAAGTGAAAGGCCTTTGACCGCTTTTGGATTAAATCCAAGCCACTTTAGGATATTTGCCTCATGCATGTTATGCATACATATTACATTTGCATGTTTGTTCATTTTGTAGGTACCAAAGGATCTCTAAGGAAGACTTTACCTATCCTTGGGAGATCAACCTTAAGAGAATCAACTCCAAAAAGTGACCACTCTCTTTAGGACTTAGAAGTGGCCTTGTCTGTTAGAACATCGAAATAGTTAGTCAGAACTTTAGAAGTGAATCCTTTTGTAAACAAACCCTATTTTTTCTACAAATTTCTTTCAACTTTGTTTCCGAAATCATCCCCTAGTAGAGTTTAGGGAACATACTTTTGGAAAACATTTATCATATCCTAATTCCCCACGGAGAGGAATTTATCCAATTGGTGTTTTGAAAAACTTGAAAATGATTGTTAAATATGACAAATGGTAGTGCCTTAGATGATGAGAGGCATTTCTTTGACCAAACACGTCATTACACACTTTTTGAGAGGATTGAGTGAAAAGAACTATGTCTTAGGGCATAGGATCCATTCACAGTGGATACATGGATTCAAATGTTAAATGCATTTCCTTCTCAATCCCAAACACTCTTGATATCCCTTACAAGCCACTCTAAGCTAAATAGGGAGCATTTCTAAAATAACTTTGTCAAAAACAACCCCGCATTGAGGCAAAATGGGGGGGTCTAGGCATAAAATTAGGGAGCAAAAGATTGAGAAAGATTTTATTGCCTTCACTTGCATCAATCTTCTTGTGGTAGCTTTGGGTGATTTCCTATGGAGGCTTAAAGCATCCCAAAGTGACGAAGAGCACTCTGTTCACTATTTAACAAAATTTGTCACGCCTCGAACCTCGAGCACGTGCACATTCCACTGCGATTGATATAAAAGCGACTTCCCAGGACACGTTGCCGACTCATTCTTTTTAATGCACATGCAAAAGCATGTAATTAATCCCTAGACAAAACTCAATAGGGATAGAAAAGCAGGATCACATTTTCAAATCCAAAACACACACCTTTATACACATCAAACGAGTTCATTTATAGGACTAGGCTATTAACAAAAGATCTATAGAAGATTAGTCCTCAAAACTAAGCTGTCCCAAGACTAGCTAGTCAGATCTAGTCGCCGGCTCATCAGTCTCCATAGGCACCGGGTGCGTCAGGTCTTCCACCAACCTATCTGGAGGATCAACAGCACTCTCACCTAGAGCGACATCTATAATACCATGCGGAATATCAAAACACTTGAGAGGGCCATCTAGGAATCCATCAGGTCTGTAGCGGTACCATGCTCTGAATCGATGAGGGACCCTATGAGGAAGGTTCTCGTCAACCCAAACAGTAGTCACTGCAAACTCATAGACCCAATGACTTCCAGGATCGGCATAGTAAAAAATCTTCTCAATGACCCTCACTGGTCTACCAAAAAGCTCCGGAGGATCTGCCATTTCGGGACCTGGAAATATGATCCCACAACAGGGTGAGACAATTTCTCAGCAAGTCTTACCCTCTAAAACTCGATTAGGAAGAAAATAAGCCCAGGGCACTCTAGCCACACAAAGGGGATTGAGGACTTACCTCGCCTCAGTCCATTCCTGCACGTCAATCCAATTCATACGTCGATCAATTCATACCAACTATCGACCAATACTATCTATCATTCAATACCGTTTATCAAACCAGTCATCAACATGACATATGCTCTCCAAAGCTGTAATATATAGATGGCAGCTCGCTCAATCTGTAGTTGATAGATAATATAATAGCTCGCCAAAAGTTGTAGCATATAAATAATAGCTCACCAAAAGCTATTGCTATGATCAATTGCTCACCAAAAGCTTAAATATATAAATAATAGCTCACCAGAAGCTATAGCTGATAGATAATATAATAACTCGCCAAAAGCTGTAGTATATGGATAATAGCTCACCAGAAGCTATACACACACACGCACACACACACACACGCACACATATATATATATATATAAACCAAAGAACTGGGTAATCAATCAAATAACAACCAATGATTCAACTGGTTATACAAACCAATCACGGTGCTAGAAGCTAACATTGGGTATTTTCAAGTTAAATACTGAAAACTTCTCCAATTTCATTTAATTCCACACTTTGGAATAATTAACCATAATCATCATATAATTAGCACAAACTGATCGTACTGCTACGATAAATGCGAAATTCTAACGACCGACCATCTCGGCAAATTTTTTGAAATTATTAAATAATTAAATTTAATTCCGAAAATTAAATAATTAAATATTATATTATAATAATTAATTAATTAAAATTAATTAATTATGGCTTAAACTAGATTACACTAATTTAAACATACAATTAGCCCTAATTAAACATCCATTAAACTAATCATACAACTAATCAAAGTTACATTAAAATAATCTAATCTAACCACCTAAACTTAATTAGACTAATCTAAACACCCCTTAAGCATAATTAACTTGTTAAGCAAGGTTTAGAGGATAAACTCACCGATTTTGCGCGCCGGTGAGTTCACGGCAACCACGACGCCAAGGCAGTCGATAAACTCCGAAGCGGCGACACTAACAGAGGCCGGGAAGACACTAAAAAAGGCCTCGAAGTCTGGAACTTCTTGCTGTCTTCGGCTACTGATCTTGCTGGAGAAGAGTTGGTCGGTAGCCCGGTTTGTTGGAAACGGCGGAGGAAATGGCCAGGCAGTGGAAGAGGGGCGACAGTGGGGCTCCGGTAGCTCATACGGATGGCCAAGCATCCATAGTGGTGACTAGGAGCTGCTGGCGATGCTGGATGACGGTAGAGGAGGCGTTGGAATGCACGAAGTAGCAGAGTCAGCTCCAGTGCTGGCATACTGGCTCGTGATGGCGATGTGGTGGCAGTTCGATGGCCGGACGACAAGTAGCAAAAGGAGAGGATGGCAGGCTTAGTTTTTGCTGGTTCTTGGGAGCTCAAAAAGTGCACAACCATGGAGAAATCAAGTCCAATGGAGAAGATGAAGTGGCTGAAGAGAGGGGTCCCCTTGGTGGCTTCTCTAGGCTCAACACTTGCCCTTTTCTCCTCTCTCTTGCCCCAACCATAGCCAGCCCTCCCTCTCATCCATTTCCTCATCTTAGCTTCCTCAACAAGCTTGGTTAAGTGTCCAAAATGTTGTGTGCCATGGGAGTTACGAATTTTGGGCATTTTGTATAGTGAATTCAATCAATTCTCATTCAATCTCAAATTATTGAAGCTCAATTAAATCAACCATGTGTCCTCATCCTTCTTATGACTTTTTCCCATCAAATGATCCAACTTGCATGATGAATATTCGATTACAAACGGCCCTCTCACAAATCCGAACACAATCGGCCTTACTTTGCTTTTCCGCCAAAAATCCCGGTTTGTAGAAAAATAATATGAGGATGAGTCGACGTTCCTAAAATCAATTGTGATATGGCAGAACTTTCAATTTATGAATTTGGGTTTAAAATCACGGTTAATTTAAATTTGGCGCGATTTAAGCGTGTCTTAATCTACTAGGTAGCTTTTAGAAATTTTTAGTGCAATTGACCCGTGATTAATTATCTTCAAGCCACGACATAATCTTTTACACATTGGTGACTCTCAATTGTCGTGAAAATCTCGAGGTTTCAAATACGAACACAGGGTACCAAAAACAACATAATAATTAGTTCAGTGCCGGTCCACGAGGATATTGAAATCAGGTGGAATCACCCACACTCTAATCACATATCTTGGTTGAATCGACCTATTACTAATCTCTGTTCGATTCTGACAATGTTGTAATGATCCTTGCAGATTAATACAGTCGAGTAATCGATTCATGGTCAGATTCTCTAGCCTATTGCATTTAAATTCCTTAATGGCTTCACCTGATAGACTAGTTATCTCATGAGTGATTACCTTAGAGAATTGAACTATAAGCGCATTGATGAAAAGTCTGTCTCATTTAATTAAAAACAGAATCAGAAATTTGGGATGTCACAAAATTTTCCTTTGCTTAGCCAATTTGAGCCTTGTGTAATTCTTTTCGAAACCCCAAGTGATGATTATTTTCCCATACTAGGGTAAGGCATATGATTTACCAATAAAAATGAAGAATGTTGATCACTTTTGTAAATATCACTCGAGAGTCCTAGATACTCAAATGAGAGTGAAAACTAAGGTGCATGGAAAAGTAGTGTGCTTGGTAAAAACAGGGCCAATGCCCATGAAAAATCCAAAGAAAAGCAAAATCAATGGTCATGCAAAAGGCCACTCATTAGAAAAACAAGAAATACTTTGCAAAGCGTATATTGCAAGCAATATAATTAGAAAAGAGAGCAACACTCTTGTTTTAAAATAAAATAGTCAAAATGACTCTCAAGATTGGTTAAATTTCAAGAGTCGTGACCTCGTAAAAGTTGTGTGATGGTAGTGATGCCGAGATGATCACTCACTTTGAACCCTTGATATCTAAAAGATTTAAGCCTTTCAAGCCTCACCCGAACCAATATTATAACCCTTATCCGAAATCTCTTCCAATTGGAATGGTTCGAGTTGAAATGAGAATTTTGCATAGGAATTACCACTAGAAGGAGTGGAAGCAATCCTATCTTACAAGGTTCTTGACTTGTAAACCCGATGAAGATATTGGTGAATATTCTTTTTTTTTTTTTTTAATCCTGAAAGTGTATACCCTTTGTGTAAACTCATGACCAAGCCATCATTAATATCCTTTCAAAAGACCATTTGATTAATTAATTGTATTCACTTTGAAAGTTTCCAAAAACCTTAGACATAGGTTATGTGAGACCTCTCTAGTGAGATTTAAGTAGTTTTTCCACATCAAAGGATGGGTGTAAATCACTCTTTTGAGAGCCAGTGTGAGAGACCTTTTGATTAGGTTGTTTCCAATTGGCATATTTGACTTAACCTTTAGGCAGTTAATCAAACTTCATTTCATTAAAAATCCTTTCCAAAAGAACTTGACAATTGATGTTGTTCACCAAGACATGATTGAATGATTTTGCAAGAGGCTCTCGTGCAATCTTGAAATTCTTTTTCAAAATATATGTTCCCAAGTGAACCGGATTTTGGTAATCCTAAACTATACCCCTAGTGTCGTGACCAAATTTTCCGGGTGAATTACCTAGGGTTTGGCTAATGGATTTTTAAGCCTAGACTTAACTCGGGCTCTCCCAAGCCCAAACCAATTCGCAACTTAGGTTCAAGTTCGTAACATGCAAATAATTTTTTAACTAGGAGTCACCACTAATCTATTTTTGGTGGGTCGATTAGAAACCGAAGTAAAGTAACGGGAGATTTACTTTACTCCTACGAACAAGAGATTGTGAGTTCATGGACTTGATTACGCTAGATTCTCTAACGCCCTTTCAGTACCTTTTTCTTTTAATTTCGAAAAAATGTTTTGCAAGCAGCTTAAATTGATTTTAAATCTATTTCCCTAACATATGAGGTGATCATGTGGGTGCGTAATCCACCAATTTAACTCCAAAAAAAGCAAACAAAATAAAAAAAAATGCAGGAACTTACCTCGTAGCAATGAAAGCATCTGCGTTGTTAGATCAGAATTCACATCAACAACCCTAGATATGATTTCTAATTAACACGCAATTTCTTTTTCTTTTGTTTTCATTTATTCAATGAGATTCATGCAATGCATGCTACTAATTTAACATGAAATGATATGTCATGGCAATATGATCTACCTATATGACATAAAATGCAGTCTATACTAAAGAAATAATTTTTTTTTGTTTTTGGTGAAAGGTAATAATATGTTGAGCTAGAACCAACAATATACGCAAGATTCGGCGCTAGAAAACTTGCACTCAAGAAGAAAACAAGTCAAACTAAGTGGAAGGGAGCCGAATGCAAAAAGTCGCTAAACAAAAAAGCGGCGAAGAAGGAAAGGCAAGCAAAACCAGCACTACCAAAAACAACAACAGTAGGCAAAACCAGCACTACCAAGAATAGCAAGAAAAGAATAGAAACTCGAAGGAGAAGCGTCCGCTGACATCGAACCGCAACCAATCCAAACATTGGAAGATGGCAGTGAAGAGAACAGGTTCAGCAGCTTATGAAGCAACACACAACTGAGGAATCGAAATCCCCCACTCGAAGGACAATTAAGGATCCGCAATAATAGAAGAGAAGATGCCAGGATCAATCCCCCAGTTGCGTTGTAATCTTCTGTTTCTCGGGTTATCATCGACATGTTTGAACGTTAAAGCCTTATCCTTGACGACTTTAATGAGATGATTTTTAACAGCCGGAACCGCCAAGATATGGTGTCTGAACAGGATGTCGTTCCTGAATTTCCAAATGATGTGGTAGAGAGCACCAAATGAAAAAAGGGGCAATCAAACGATAGAAATCCTTACCGACAAGAAATTTCATCGCCCACCTGAGGTTCTTAGACCAGGTCCCATTGCACCAAGGGAGATTACATTGATATCGTATGACAAGAGCAAGGCCTGGGTGGGAAGACGGTTCTTGATAATAAGCTAGAGATTAAATTGATATCTCGGAGTGATAACATTGTTCCAAACGAAGGAACCCCAATCAACCCTAGCCTTTTTCCTTAGACAACATGCCACGCCGAGGCGGTTGAGAAAAGGCCGGAAGAGCTTTCAATCCAAATAAAACGATCCGGTGCCTGGGATAGGATAGGAATAGGCTGATTCCAAGACTTTAACACTATCCTCAAGGATTGCCCAGCCAGTGAAAAAAGATCAGCCACCGTAGCTTGCCTGGAAAGACCATAATTATAAATCATCGATCCAAGAGAATAAGATTTAACAGACCTCTCAGGTGCCAATGATCAAACCAGAAGGAGACTGACTGACCATCCCCTACCCTCTAGCAGAAAGATAATAGGAATTCGGTTGAGCCTCCTTAACCACCAGAAGCTCTTTCTTTTTAGGAAGCTGGAATGAATCCATTTGCACCATAAAGATTCCTGGTCCGTAAAGAGGATCCAAATGTGCTTGAGCATCGTCGCTTTGTTACAATCTCTCAATCTACGAATTCCAAGCCCACCTTCATCCTTTAGAAGGCAAACATCTTCCCATGAAACTTTCGCTCCACCCTTCCCAAGATCCGGACCCTTCCAAAGAAACTGTCGGAGGATCTACTCAATGCGGTCCAACACTGCAAAGGGGATACTAAAGAAAGAAATTGATTTCTTCTAAAGACAATTTTTTTGTATTTTTTTAAATGAAATTCGAAATTAGGAAAATATGAAAATTACTTAGCTAAATTATGATTCTATCTAACTTATATTAAGGATTAGGTCAAGCTAAACCCTAATTTAAACCAAGATATTATCTTAATTTAATAATCTCTAACCTAAGATGCAGTTCATCTAAACTTATAAAATATTATCTAGAATTAAATTACGTGCAATTTCATCCTAATATGCGATGACGTGCAAAGAATACCCTATTCTAATTTTTTCATTTTCTTTTATGAAATTCGAAATTAAAAAAAAAATTTGCCAAATAATTAAATGTGCAATTCAAATTTAAAACCAACATCTTAAATGAATGCATTTTTATTTTTTATTTTATTTTTTAACAAATTCGAAATAAAATCCATATTCTAAATATGCAAGATAACATGAGATATACTAAAACCAACCTATTCCTAATATAAATATTTTTTGGATTTTCCCTTTTACAAAAGTAAAATTAATTCAACCAACATGATGGCAAATCAGATAAGATAGGATCGATATCCACAAATTGGCGAACCATATCTCATGCATGAAATCAGGTTAGCCAATTTTTAAATAAATCACGAATCGAATCTCGGGCGCGAGATCGGAATGACGATTTTGCAAGCGATTGCAAGTCGGATTTCAGGCGTGAAAATCAGACTGTCAATCCCAAATTTCAGAGGCAATTTCATGTTGGGCAATCTCAATCTTACATTACCGAATAATTATACTAAAAAGAACAAGTAAAATAAAATAAAATAAATAGAAAACTACCTAATGTGATTTTCTTTTTTATTTCCTTTTCTCACTTTTTCACCCACGACTTGGCAGCTTCGTGGTGGGTCACCGTCAGAGGTTGCAGTCGTCGAAGCTCTAGCGATGAGGACCAGTAGCAAGCAGGGGGCCGTCGGACGCCGGGTGGACCGGCAGTAGCAGCAGGTCACGGGTGGCGAGCTGTAGGGGTAGGGTCACTAATTGAAGCGGCACGGGCAGAGCTGCAGGCAACTTCGCTTGGAGGAGGCTCAGAGCGGATCTACTGGGCGTTGGAGCAGAGGTGGCACGAGGACTAGCGACGAATGGACCAAGAGCAACGTCGGGGTCATCGTGAATCAACATAGCGGTAGCTTTGTCGAGCTAGTGGAGCATCTCAACAGCAACGACGGCTTCGCGGGAGGATCAGAGGTGGAGATGGACAGGCTGAAGGCTGAATCATAGTAGGAGTGGCGACAAGGATTGATGCAATGTCCGGCGAGGCAGCAGACCGGCGGTGCGGGCTCCTGTTGCATCGAGCAACAACAGAAGGTGAAACTGCAGGGGACCGATTGCATGGCGGGGGGAAGAAAAGCTGCTAGTGTCACGAGGGTTCAAGTGCGGTGGCCGGCAAGGGTTCGGTGGGGCTTCTGTTTTGGTTTGCAACTCTAGTGCAACAGATCAGGCGGTGGTGGAGCAGGGGCGTCATTGCTGGTGCAGTGGGTAGGGCTAATAGGCGTCGCGGCTAGGGGCAGAGCAAAATTGTGACCAAGATAGAGCAGCAGCATGCAGGCGGCTTCGTCGGGCTGCTAGTGTCGCAGCTGGGATTGGCGTGGCTTCAGCAGACGACGACGAAGGAGATTGGCATAGGCGCGGGCATCAGTGTTGGGTCACAGCTAGTGTTGCGAGACAAGGCACAGCGGTGACTAGCAGGGCCGCGAGCGTGACGGATAGGCGGTGGTGCCGCACGATGGCTGGCACAGGAGAAGCTTCGAGCTGTTGCAAGGCGAAGGGCAGCGATGGGAAGATGAACATTAGTTTTTTTCTTCTCTTTTTTTTTATTCTCCCTCTCTTCACATCCCCTCCCCCACGTCTCTCTCTCTCTCTCACGTCTCTCTGTACCCTCTCTGCAAAAGCAAAAGCTTTAGTTGACATTTTCCCTCCTCCCCAAAAAGCTTTTCTCTTTTTTTTTTTAAGGAACGAACGGAGAAGCCCAAAGCTTTTCTTCTTTTTTCCGCGATGAATTTTTCTCATTCTAGAAATCGAGAGAAACCCCCCATGTGCGGCCGTGTGTTCAATGTGTAGCCTCCAAAACCCTACGCGAACACTATTTTTATGGCCAAGGATTAGGGTTTCAATTTCATTTTCAAATCCACATCCGTGAAGATTCTTTTTGATCGAATTCGAGTCGGCAGAAGACGACTTACCTGATTCCGATGCGCAAACAGCAAATGGCCCCGGAACGAACGTTGAATTACGAATAAATCACGAACAACACTACCTCACGTTAGTCTAGATGCAATCACAAGGAAAACACCCGATTTCCACGGCGTAAATGCCGATTGTTCTTGCAAAAATGAAATAGAACGCCTTGACCTTCTTTGATGGAAATGGAGAGGAAATTTTGTGCAAATGAATGGCCAACAATTCCAACGGTGCATTTCGTTCGCACCCCATCATGGACGTACTAGCTAAAGCTAAAGTACTACATCTCCCACTCAGACATGATGGGTTTGATAGTGCTCTATCAAGAATACAAGGCATTCAACAATCATCAACTTTACAAAACAATTCATATTGGCAAATAAGCCATGCGACCAGTGAGTACACCTGCACTTGGGAGCTCAAATTACGCACCTGTTAGGGATAACATAGTGGCTACAACCCCACAAAAAAATAAACAATCAATGTCTCATAGTGCCCCAGACATATTTTGTTACATTAATCCAAGTATACCTATCCTTTAAAGGCTATACTTGACTATTCTAAAAAAACCATGTATTTACAATTACATCCGCAACCACATAGGGCGATATAATTGGTCGACCAGTAAATACACGCGATAGATGTAAAACAACAATAGTCTTCCTTCACACTCATGTCTCTCTCAATTTCAGAACAACTGCTTTCCCAGACACGTCCCATAGGCCATATCTATTCATGACCGCCCGTAACATGCTAAAGTAGCAATATTGATCTTTCACTTTGAGAACATGGTCAAAAGTAACATAGGGCACAAAATTAAGGTAAAATACAAATTACCTCAAGGGCTCACACGATGAGTAAATAGGGATAATTTTACTCATCTTCCCTTATTAGTCGTACAATGCACATGTAGTATGAATTACATGCTATAGTGGATTACTCTTTCTATAAGAGCGTATGTCATTTATCAAATATATCCACCATACAGATCTTAGCCTAAGCATAGTCACGTGCTTCTCACATACTCATGTTTAGCCCGAGTGCTATATCAGCTCGCTTTCTATAGCGCCCAATTAAGTACTCGCATCCGGCATCTTTCAGGCATACATGATTGTGGGACTATCATGTTCGGTCTTATTATAAACAAATCACAGACCTCATCTTGACTCCAATCAATGCGACATTTTATGTACCAAAACTTGCTCTTCAGCATTTATTTGTACATAACATCTCATCTCAACATGCTAACTATAGCACTTGAGGCGATTGATCTTGTAGGTGAGCCAATCATTGCCTGATGACATACTTTTCAATAATATATGCGTGTGTGTGCTAGTCTCATAGTGGATTTGTACTTATTGATAAAACATCAAATCACTAATAAACAAACAAATACAATACATTTGTCCACAAATACATAAACAAATGATCCTCTACAATAATAGATATCACATTCTACGCAATCCTAGTGACATCCTATGGGTCAAGAACATGTCTTTAGGAATAGCCTTCGTAAATGGATCAGCAACCATTCTATTGGTTGAAATGTATTGCGGGATCACTTCTTTTTGAGCTATAATATCTCTGATGAAGTCATTCTTTATGTCATTGTGCTTTGTCCTTCCATGATACTTGGGATCTTTCCCATAGGCAATGGCTGCTTGACTATCGCAATAAACCATCACCGGTCTTAGAACTTCAGTGATAGTGGCTAAATTTTCCAAGAAACGTTTTAGCCGTACTGCTTCTTGCACTGCAGCAGAACATGCAATAAATTCTGCCTTCATCGTAGACAAGGCCATGCATGTCTGTTTCTTGCTATTCCAAGAAATTGCACCTCCATTGAGCAAGAACGCATATCTAGAAGTCGATTTACGCTCATCCAGGTCTCCACCCTAATCGGCATCTGAATAACCTAATAGGCGTAAATCATTCCCTTGGTAACAAAGTCGATAGTCCATGGTGTCCTTCAAGTATCTCAGGATCCTCTTCACTGCTTTCCAGTGTGCTTGACCGGGATTTGATTGATATCGGCTCACCAATCCCACAGCATAGCATATGTTGGGTCGAGTACACATCATAGCATACATCAAACTTCTGACCGCACTAGCGTAAGGAACAGTTTCCATCACTTTGATTTCTTCTGGAGTCTTAGGACACATCTTAGTACTTAGGCCTTCACCTTGCATGATAGGGGTATCAATGGGATTATAATACTGCATATTGAAACGCTCAAGAATCTTCATTAAAGACTCTTGTGATAAAGCAAGGAGTTTCCTTGATCAATCTATTTCGATCTTAACTCATAATATATAAGCAGCTTCTCCCATGTCCTTCATCTCAAAATTGGAGAACAACAATTCTTTTATGGACCAAAACCTTGTCATTTCCAGCCAACAGAATATCGTCCACATAAAGTGATAAAATCACAAATTTATCTTTGGACCGCTTGACATATACACAGTGATCTTCTTCGATCATCGTGAAACCAAAAGTTATTATTGCTCGATGAAAACGAAGATACCACTGTCTAGATGATTGCTTAAGGCCATATATTGAGCGATGAAGCTTGCAAACTTTATGCTCTTGACCTTTAGCTATGAAACCTATTGGTTGTTTCATATAGATTTCCTCATCTAATTCTCCATTGAGAAATGCCGTCTTTACATCCATTTGATGTAATTCAAGGTCCGAATGTGCAACGATAGCTAGAATAAGGCGTATTGTGGCAAACCTTACAACTGGTGAAAAAGTTTCCTCATAATCTATACCCTCTTGTTGAGTATAACCTTTTGCCACAAGGTGAGCCTTATACTTTTCAATGGATCCATCCGCCCTTCGCTTAATCTTAAAGACCCATTTGCTTTCAATGGCCTTATGATTGGGTGGTAGATCAACCAAGTCCTAGACATGGTTTGCCCTCATTGACTCCATCTCATCTTCCAAAGCTTTTCTCCATTCTTTCTTATCAGAGTCAATTTGAATACTTTAAGTGATCTTATACATAGGTAATTAATTCGATAGGGTAATTGCAACATTAATTGAATCCAATTTCAATCAATTTGCAATTTTACTTGATGAATTGCAAAATTGTTCATTTTAACCCTTTAAGCTTGATCTTAAGCACCCATAGTTTTGGTCCATTGTCTTTCGTGACAATCATTTAATTAAGTCAATAAAAGAAACTTATAACACATTTATGATGGTTATTGGTTTAATTGAATTGAAATTAAGTAATTTATTCTCAAATCAGGTAAGTTATCCTTTCAATTTGGCCCTTAAGAGACCAAATTGCATAAGTTTTAAACCCATAGGGACCACAAGGGAGTGAATTAGCTAGAACTGGACCAGACCGATCAAGAATTGGTCAAACCGGAGCGAACAAGTTTGATCGGTTTGATTGGCTGCTAGCGAAGCAGTCTAGTTCGGCCCTTTGCTGGCTGACTTTGGACCTTTGGCGACCGGTTCTGGGATCCTCATTGCGCCAATTTTACTTCTGCACCCTTAGTTTCCCAAGATTTTACAAATTGCTCTTCGAATTTGGCAAATTTACATTTTGACCCCTAATTAGACATTTTAATGCAATTCTCGATTTTGGCTTGGGTTTCCGCAAATCAAACCCATTAGATCAATTACCCGATACCTCTAGATCATAACTAATCTTTCAAAATCAAGTTTTGCCCATTGGATTAAGATTTTGACCGTCGGATCGAATGACGACCGATATGAACCAATTTGGAGGTGGTATAAATAGATTTTTCCCTCAAAAAATCAAGGGGGGCTCATTTTTGCAACCATTTCTCTCTTTCTTTATATCTCTCTCCTCTCTCTCTTTTTCCCTTTTTCTTGCTTTTTCTAACCAATTCTCCCTCCTATTTGCTAGTTCACTCATCATCATCGAACCGACCTTACACCGGCAAATTGCTTACTGTCGCCAGCCCTCGTGGTGGACTTGGCTTCCTCCCTATTCCAATCAAAGCAGCAGTAAGATCAAGCAGCCTTGACCCCTCTCCGATTCGACCTCCCCAGCCGCTAGGTGCAAAACCAACGTCGGAACCGGTTTTTGCTTCCAACTGTTTCACTTTGCCTAATCGAAGTCCGATAGCCATCTCCAAGGTCCTTGACCTATCTCGATTTGCCCTCAAATCCGTGCCCGATGTCCAGGTGGCCAGAGATCCATTGATCAATAATCGGAAGACCTTTAACATTTTGTTCATCTCGGTGTCCTCAAACTAGTCTAGCTCGGATCGATCACTTGGTAATTTGATCCAACAGCCAACAATGTTTCCACAGCTGCCCATCTGGTCTGATCCATCCTTGGCAACGTCTCCAACTAGGCTATGGTTGGAATCCAACCTCCTAATCACCAGAATAGCTCCGGTGATTGTCCCTTCTTCTGGCGGTTTCTAACTAATCTTGGTGGGACCAGTTCTACTCAACATCAAACGGACGGTCCAACAGTGCCAAGTGAACCTTTAGGTGACCTGATAGCTATTTCATTGATCTAAAGGCGAATCCTAGCCCTGACCAGCTAATCTAGTCTCGCTTCACAGGGTTCAAGATCTAGAGTTTACCTTTTCACGATTTTCGCCAACTTTTGGCACGATTGGACAAGACGCAAACCTCCAGATTATGTGTTTATCGATGATTTGCTGAATTTTAAAGTAGATTGAATGCAAGTTCACGGATGATTGAATGATTTTAGCCTTAATCTATGATTTTCGTGCTTCTAGAACTGACTTGTTGTTTTGGCCAAAACGAGATCTTAGATGACCCTGTCTTGGCTCAAGTCCCTCTGGACTTTGAAAATATAGGTCACAAGCTTTGAATTGATAGGTCACATGGCCCTATCAAACGACGTTTGACCCTCGAAAAACAACTCCGAATTTGCTTGATTCTGCTGTATTGTAGGTCCAATTTAGGTTTTGTTTTGATTCCAATTTCTGATTTTGCTAGTTTTCTATTGTTTTCTATGATGATTTTTGGATAAACTTGTCTTCATAAAACTTGTTCCTTATTGTCTTGAGGATGTCCTATGATGTTTTCGTAATTTTTGTACATGTTTAGTTAGGTCAAAACTGCTTAGATCTAAGCATTGGTTAGTCTGCCATGTTTTCACCCGAGATGAACTTAGGTAGATTTGAGCATGAAATTGACTTTGTTTGACCTTAAGGCCTTCATGAAGAATGAACTGCATGTCGTATGCTCTCTATTGATGCAAGATTTCCAATATTTTAAGGTCATTCAATGCATCAATTGCATGTGCAAATAGGCATAGGTGTTGCTGCAACTAGAAAAGCCAAGAATGTGCATGTCTTGCTATTTTTGTCATCATCCGTGTGATTGTAATTAGGTTTCGAGTCCTTGACAAAAAATGTTTTTCATTCTTCATTGTATATAGGGCATTTTTTGGTAGGATTTATGCACGTCCTCAAGGGGTCAAAATTCAGCATGTTCCTAACCTTTGGCATAGGTTCATCATCTTATCATGTTCATACATTCGCATGCATGTTTAGGCCTTTTAAAAACCAAATTTCACATTAGTGCCTTCTTGACATTTGACCTACATATTACAAGCTTTGTGTACATGTATAGTTTACCATATTTGAATGTCATTTCGCATGTTAAACTCGTGCCACAATAACGCTTGTTGCACTTAGAAACATTCGAGTATGCCATTATAAATGCTTAATTGTCTGGTAATGATATCGAATCGCATGACATTTTTGCATATTGCCTTAGAATTAGATGATTCCCCTATCCATTTTTTCACATCCGATTCTAAGTCGTGTGTGCTATTTTCATGCCTTGTGAGCATTATTTATATGATTTTAAGGTCTAATAATGCATGTTTATGTTCTGGTTTTTAATGGCTAATTTGCATACTTTTAGAAACCCTGGTCTTTGAGCACCAAGTTGACCTCATTTAGACCAAAGCCCTTCTAGGAAGTTGTAAAGCACACCTAAAGCTTTCCAATTCCATTGATTTCATGTCAATTCGCATCATTAAGTCCATTTTCCATCTTTCCTAAGATAGGGTAGAATCTGGACTTGGGGTCAAATTCAAACCCTTGTTTTTACCCCCGTTTAGACAGACTTTTTTTTCCATTCTTGTACCATGTTTTCTGTAAGGATTCTTGACTTGGTTCCTTAATAGATTTTGTTTGTCATTCTTTTATCTGTTTTGCGGTAGAATTTCATGATTTTTAGACTTCATTTAGTAGGTTAAATCTTCGTAGTAATGGTTGTGTGTACTACTGTTTTGACAACTTCTTGACACATTATTTCTTGTTGTATGATTTTAATAAAATCATACTTAGCTCGTCTAGGAAAACTTTCTTCATGAAAGTTGTTTGTTATCATGTTGTGCATATTAGGTAATTTTTGCATAGATAGGCCATCAATGGATACCATCCAATTTTACAGACTTGTGGTGATTGGTTTAAAAATTCTTGTTGTAAACATTTGGTTGTGATTGTTTGGCTATACCTTTTAGGCTACTTTGTGTATGAAATTAGGCCACGTCATCATGAACGTTGTTTTAAATGCTTTAATCTTTGTTGTCAAATGACTTTCAATGAATTGGCTTTTCGAATCGCATTTTGAAATCACTTTGACACATGTGATATTTCCAAAAGCAACCTTTTAGAAATGCTTTTCAAAACTTGATTTGACTTAGGAAGAGTCAAGTTTTGGACCATATTCAAAATTTCTGCAATATTTGTGAGTGCATTCATGTGAGCTCTAGGCTAGGCTTGGCAATTGAATGTGTTCCATAATCTAGATATTCTTAATCTAAAATGTTTTCAAATCCCTTTAAGGAGTGTTGACTAGGCATGGACACTTGGCACGTTGAGTCTTTCCCTTGGAAGATAAGATTAGACTTGGACTCGGAAACCATTAATGAATGAGACACCTAGGCCTTGGATTAGTCAAAGTTTCTTAGAAAAATAAATATGAACAAATGTGAACACGTGTGAACACCTTAAAGGAATTCTGGAAGAAGAAAACCCTAGAGACTAGACCTATTACTATCCTAGAACCTAAGTGTGAAAGGTGGAATTTGAAGCCCACAAGAGAGGGGCTACACACCCAAAGAGAGAAAAGAGGAAAGCCAAGACAAGTCCAACTTTGGACCAAGATAAGTCTACCTTCTCTTTTGGACTTTGGCCAATTAATAACCGAGATGAGGTGTCCAAGCTAGCTTTAGGTCTAATTAGAATCTTAGAAGATAAGGTTGTACAACCATTGATGACCCTTGACTCAAAAACAAAGTGGGCACACTCCTCTTTCCAAGTAGAATTTACCACCTTTAATTTTCGAAATTACTGGACCTTTGTTATTTCCCAATTTCACAGATCTTTTTGTGTTACGAATTTAAAGAAAGTTCCTTCAAGAAATTTGTTCAAAACATCTTGACCTACAACATACTTAAATTTCAGATTTTTCTGACATCAAATGGTGGGGATGAAGGACCAATCATTTACCATCTAGAGCCTATCCCATGTAGTGAAAAGGGTGACCAGATTGCCTTCTCAAATTTCTATAAAAATTTTCTTTCCGAATTTGATTATGCTTCCATCAAAAAAGTTTTAAAGGACATATATCTCTACAACATATAAAAAGTCAAAGAATTTGGTAAATATTGGATTTCGAAATGGGTCCTTCTTTGTAGTCATTGGATCTGCTCAATTGGCAAATTGTTGGGTTGTGTTTAATGATTTGGTGCTCTTTCCATAGCATGAATTAGACTTGGCTTCCTTCATGAAAGATGTTATTTAAGATCTTCTCTACAACATATTAAAACTTCGTAATTTTTTTAGCTTGTTTGATAAGAGAATGACACTGATTTCGAAAATTTCTCAAAATTATTTTTCACCCCAGGATGCGTAAGTCATGCCTAAGCTTGGAGTTTAGTTCTTAATTGCCATCTCGAGGTGTCCCAAGCTACTTAGATATAGTCATGCCTTACTTTGAGGCTTGATGACTAAGTAAGGCCGTCTTAAATGCTTTTGACCGGGTTTATTTGAGACAAATTATGGAGGTCCATAAAATGACCTAAGGCACCTAGTAAGGGGGAGGCAAGTGTGAACAAGTGCAAATGCATTTAATGAGGTGCAAGCTAAGTATGAACATGAGCAAACACATTTAATGAGTTGCAATTTGAATGTGAATGCATGTGAACACATTTAATGAGTTATGGGCTAAGTGCAAACACATGCGAATGCACTTAATGCCCTTTTGGACCATTCTTGGGGCAGGCCCTACAAGCCATCCTAAGCCTTCCCCCTCCTCCTTTCCATCAACCGACCAACCTCTCCCTCTTCTCCTTTATTCGGCCATCTTGCCCTTAGGAGTCCTTGCCATTGTTGCTATTGGTCTAGAAAGTTGTAAGTAGAATCTCTAACTCTTGGTTAGGACGATATCTTGCATAGTCGATTTTAGCAGTGTGCTCACTCGTGTAAACCGCGTGTAAGTTGTAATGTTCTTTTGTATTGTTTGCTCACGTTTGCATGCTTGAGTGTGTTCACGTCCCGAGACAAGGTCAAGTTTCTCTTGGCTTGGAATCGATGTCAAGTCACAATGGCCTAAGCCGCGAGGTTTTAGATCGATATTGAAGCGTGCTGATTCCAAGTCTTGCTTGGTTTGAACATTGGCTTAGGCCTACGGCCAAAGCCATGAACCGAGAATTGTGCCCGACATATTATATAGTATGATGTTAAGAGCCATGGCACACTCACTTGAAAGACCATGCCTTCGGGCCACATATGAGTCGACTAAGAAGAAAAGTAAAAACCAGCTTGCGTGATGCACTTTTATGATGCACTTAAAGAGGAAAAGGCATTTGTCGCCATATAGTGTTGGCAACGATGCCTTGTTCATTTAATGGGATGCCCTAGTTGAGCTAGGATGCTTGGGTTTAAGCCTAAATGGCTCGAGTAAGCTAGCCCCGGTATGCACTGGTTGAGTCAAGATGTCTAGATTGAGCCTGGATGCCTTGGTGAGTTGGCACTAGGATGTCTCAATTGAGCCGAGATACCCTAGTTGAGATAAGAGCCCAGCATGAAGCTGGAAGCCTCGGTCAAGCCGAGAAGGCCTTGTCGGGCTAGGTCGGGCTAGGACTAAGTCAAATGAATCTTTTATGCATGCGCATATATTCATAAACATAATATGTTGATGTGTTCATTGATAAGTTGAAGGTAAGCATGCATTGAAGTATGCTATAATGGACATTTGCATATAGTTGAGGTGTAGCATTAAATTTGCTATTAATCTGCCATCGACTAGTATTTGGAGTATTGTATCTATTAGATTTTGATGATGAGATGTCCTCCTAGTAGAGAATTAGGGATTTTACTTAATGAGTCCATGACTCACCCTGTTGTTTTTCAGAATTGTAGGTATGGAGGTCTCACACTAGTTTTGGAGTTGTAGTCTCACTAGAGGAGCTAAGGTTTACCCCAGCCTTTTGAACATAGAACGTATAGTAGTCATAAATATAGTAGCCCCTCACCAAAAGGCTTGTAAATATAACTAATGTTATTGTGTATTTGCAAGTGGTTATTTTCTTGGTTGTTTGTTGTTATCTAGGTGTTGTATGTATGCTTCCGCATGTTCTTAATGAAAGGATAAAAGAAATGGGACAGCAACATGCCTAAGACATGGCAAAAATAAAATTTCATAATTCTTCGAGCTTGTTTGATAAGAGAATTACATTGATTTCGGAAATTGCTCAAAACTGCTTTTCACCCCAAGATGGAGGAGTCATGCCCAAGTTTGGAGTCTAATTCTTAATTGCCATCTTGAGGTGTCCCAAGCTACTTAGCTATAGGCATACCCTATTTTTAGGCTTGATGACCAAGTAAGGCCCTCTTAAATGCTTCTTCACCAAGTTTATTTGAGACAAATTATGGAGGTCCATTAAATGACCTAAGGCGCCTATTAAGGGGGAGACAAGTGTGAACAAGTGCGAACGCATTTAATAAGTTGCAGGCTAAGTATGAACGTGTGCGAACACATTTAATGAGTTGCGGGCTAATTGTGAAGATGTGTGAACGCTTTTAATGAGTTGTGAGCTAAGTGCAAACATGTGCGAATGCATTTAATCCCCTTTTGGATTGTTCTTGGGGCAGGCCCTATAAATAGGGGTAGAACTCTCCATCCCAAGCCATCTTGAGCCTTTCCCCCTCTCCTCCTTTCCCTCAATTGACCAACCTCTCCCTTTGCTCCTCCATTCAACCATCTTGTCCCCTAGGAGTCTTGTCATTGGTCTTGCCACCGTCACTACCGGTTGAAGCTGCCGATCTAAAAAGTTATAGGTAGAATCTCTAACTCTTGGCTAGAGTCATAGCCTACACCGTTGAGTTTAATGGTGTGCTCACCCGTGTAAACCACGCATATGCTGTAATGTTCTTTTGTATGGTTTGCTCATGTTTGCAAGCTTGAGTACGTTCATTCCCCAAGATGAGGTCAAGGTTCGCTCGACTTGGAAACAACGTGAAGTCGCGATGGCCTTAGCCATGAGGTTGTAGATTAGTATTGAAGCATGCCAATTCTAAGTCTTGCTTGGTCTGAACATCGGCCTAGGCATGCGCTCAAGTCACGAACCAAGAATCATGCTTGGCATATATATATATATATAGTATGATGTTAAGAGCCATGGCACACTCACTTGAATGAGTACACCTTCAAGCCACATATGGGTCAACTAAGAAGAAAAGTAAAAATCGGCTTGTGTGATGCACTCTTATGATGCATATCACCCTCGAATTAGATGATTCCCCTATCCATTTTTGCATATCTCATTCATTGAACAAGATGCCCTGATTGAACTAGAGTGCATCGGGTAAGCTAGCCCCATGATGCCCTAGTTGAGCCAGGATGCCTAGGTTGAACTCGAATACCTTAGTGAGCTGGTGTTAGGATGCCTCGATTGAACCAAGATACCCTAGTTGAGCCAAGAAGCCCATCATGAAGTTGGAAGCCTCAATCAAGCCGAGAGGGCCTGGTCAAGTCAAGACTAAGTTAAATGAATCTTTAATGCATGCCAGTATATGCATAAGTAAGATATATTGATGTGTTCATTGATAAGTTGAAGGTAAACATGCATTGAAGTATGTTGTAATGGACATCTATATGAGTTGAGGTGTAGCATTACATTTGCTATTAATCTATCATCGACGTTGTATTGCAAGTGTTATACCTGATAGATTTTGATGACAAGATGTCCTTCTAGTAGAGAGTTAGGGGTTTTACTTACTGAGTCAATGACTCACCCCGTTGTTTTTTAGGATTGTGTGCATGGAGGTCTCATATTAGTTTTGGAGTTGCAATCTCTCTAGAGGAGCTAAGGGTTACCTCGACCTTTTGAGCGTAGAACATAAAGTAGTTATAAATATGATGGCCCATGACAAAAAGGCTTGTAAATATAATTGATGTAAATGTATATTTGCAAGTGGTTGTTGTGACGACCCTCGACCTGTTAGGGTTGCCATGGCATTCCTTGTCATTACTATTATTTTCATGCGGAAGCGTGTATTGACAACTCCAATATAACTCAAATTGATGCACACGAGAATATAAAACGAGGCACTTTTATTTACTTATATGTTTAGGAAGACCTAGGTCAGTACATTGAGGCCAAAAAGTTCCTTTTTCCTGGCTAAACCGAAATTCTGTCCCGACCATCCTATAGTCTATCCACATGGTCATGTTCAATCATGTCTTGGTCTTGTCCAAAAATGCAACCTTCCTTCCCCGGGGTCTCTGCCTACATGACCCCACTAGAACCTCCGTTGTTGTCATCTAGGAGTGGAAGCGGCCCCATAGTACGCCAATTGACCCGGGCATACAATACAATGAACCCCATCAACACAGGGCCCGTCATGAGACCAGCATCCACCATCAGGATATCCATAATTCGAATAAACGTGATGTTCGGGATGTTGGGGTCCACATGCTCCACCTGATCCCACATGAGGTCAGTGGGGATGCCGTAGAGCATGGTGGAAGATGCGGGTTGGGGCGGCATGACTACGTGTCTGAAATGTAATAATCCCACAAGGGATGAGTACAACCACTCAGCAAATAAAAGTCTACTAAACTATACTACACGAACCTATCGCCACCCGTTCAACACAATCTAACAATGAAATACACAAACTGAAATAATTAAACTAGCATAAGTTCTAAAAGAATCTCACAAAAATGGTATATCATAAAATAATAGAAATTTGGGATTTCAATTCACCCAGATGCACTACCACCATCTTCCGGAGGGTATTGTGTACCATCCTCAAGGCATCTCACACCTTACCTAGCGTCACAAGGACCTCCGGGTTCTTATTTCATTCCCCGAGCATCTGGACAGCATCATGTTACGCCCCTTCAGGCATCTCGCATCCCACTTGGCATTGCGAGGACCTCCAAGCCTTTATCACAATTCTCGGGCATCCGAAGGGCACTGTGTCACACACCCTCCGGGCATCCTGACACCCGGGGCATTGTCGTCAATGTGGACCAATGGCTTCCGTCCCTTAAGTACCACGGTGTAGCAATCCAATAGTTTAATGCCAAAAAATCTTTCACGCCGTTCATGCACAAAAGATAATTCAATTCCAAAATCCCGAATTATAGTATAAACCAAAGCGCAACAAAATCTTTAAAAATACGCCAAGCCCACGTTGGCGAAAACATTTCATAAGATCGAGATCCTAATCACTGAGTCGCTCATAATCAAACTCACGGTTTTCCCACGCAATTCGTATTTTCTTAGCTGAAATACCTTTGGAAACACACAATCATGTATTTCAATAACCTTTTCAAGTTTGAAATCTCAAGATCTCCGTATAGTATAAAACAGTCCGCATGTCCAGCCTCAAAAATTTCTGCAGTACCAAAGTCATCAAACGCATGGGTCCATAAGCCAAATTTAACCATAAAAGAAACGTATTTTTCTCCCCAAGCTCGTGGCCAATCCGAACGATTTCCGAATTCAACCAATAACGCGAGTACCATAGTTTGTGGAATTCCGACGGAACGCGTCTCACCAAATAACGATGGAATTCACATAGCATAGGTTAGTAGACGTCTACTTGCCTTGATTCCGTGAGATGTGAGCTGTGGGTGTGGCTGGTGGCAAGGCGACGCGACGGCGGTGGTGCGGGTGGCCGGCGGTGAGCAGAGAAGCACGAACGAGACGACGTAGGTTTTTGCAAAAAAACGGAAATGCGAATGATGGAAGTTGTGAGGTGCCGAGAGAAAAGAACGGTCTTCCTCCTGTTTGCCGCCAGTTGACTATGTGAGTAAACTTTTCCTTCAAAATTCGTGGCAGTAAAAGAAGGGGACAACTCAAAGAATTCAGCCCTGGCGTGAGACATCTTGCATGTCTCATGCAAGGATGTGGCTGCAACTTGGCCCAAGTCCTCCTTTTGTTAGCCGGAGGGGAAGAAGAAACGTGGCTGAAGATGCTATAGTCAAAGTCTTCGTTTGCATGGGAAGCGCACGGTTTGACGTGACTGTAATTCCGGGGGTCAACATTTCCCTTTTGCTGACTGCCGAGAATGAAACGGTTGACGTGGACGTGTGGGGATGAAGAATTTTCGGTCTTCTCTTCAACAGGTGTGCGTATGCATGGGGTTGAAAACAACTTGCATGAAAGGCTCGCTAGCAAAGTACTAATGCGGGTGAACGTTGGTCTTGTTTGTGGCGTTTCATGAAGAAAATTTTAAATGAGATGATGGACTTGGTGATGCTCGAGTTGTCACAATGTGGCGGGGATGTGACGACGAGGTGGTGCCACGAAGACGTGATGAAACATGATGGTCCGGTATGGGGATGGTGGTGATGAAACGGTGGTTGTGAATGGTGCCAACGATGTAGTCTGACGACAAACTTGTCAATGCAGCATGGACCGTTAGGTATTCGAGGCTCGGGTGAAGTTCGGATATCACAAATCTCCCCTACTTAAAGAATTTCGTCCTCGAAAGTGAGCGCCTCTTACGGCTCATTAAAAAGATGAGCGTACTTTAGCCTCATTTCCTTATTGCTTTCCCATGTAGCCTCTTCTACATCATGGTGTTGCCATAAGACTTTAACTAGTGGGATCACAAAATAGTGCCTCGTAAGGAGCCATACCAATACTTTGCTGGAAACTATTGTTATATGGAACTCCACTAAATGTAACTTCTCATCCCAATTTCCTTTAAAATCGATCACGCAAGCTCTCAACATGTCTTCTAGTATTTGAATTACTCTTTCTATCTATCCATCTGTCTACGGATGAAAGGCAGTACTAAACTGAAGTTTAGTCCCTAAGGCGATTTGGAGACCTTGCCAGAAATTTGAGGTAAATCTGGGGTCTCGGTATGATGTAATGGTCACAGGAACACCGTGTAAGCGTACTACTTGGCTTACATACATTTCGGCGTATTTATCCATCGGATAATCCATACGTACTGCTAAGAAATGGGCAGATTTAGTCAAGCATCTACTATTACCCAGATAGAGTCGTGACCACTTGACGTCCTCAGTAATCCTTGCTTGAAATCTATCGTTACGTGCTCCCATTTCCATTCTGGTATGTTAATGGTCTTAGCTTTCCTACAGGCTTGTGATGTTCTGCCTTCACTTGTTGGTAGGTTAAGCATTGAGAAACATGCTCAGCAATGTCTGCCTTCATACCATTCTACAAAACATGTTGACATAGATTTTGATACATCTTTGTGTTCCTGTGGCACCCCTCGATGGCCCCCGATCCGATTAGGGTCGCCACAGTTCGCTTACCATTCACTTTCCTTATTAACATATCACTCTGATACCGTTTCAATTGCAGCGGGTCCATATAACCTGGGGGTTTACATTTTTTTTTTCATGATAGGTCCATTGCGCAATTCATATACGGAAGCACATCCAACAAACTCCCTTCCCTATGTTCAAGAAACGATGCACACCTACTAAACATTTATAGGTAAAAGCCGTACACTTTTTATTTACTTAAATCAGATGGACATCGTTCATCGGTACATCAAAATGCCTTAGTCTTCTATATTCGGCTACACTTCAAAAGATGACCGACATTTCCTCCAACAGTCATACACTTAAAGTCCATCGATCAGTGTCGGCGTCCAAAAGCTCCTCCCCTTGCTATCCTCCTCCTCACGGTCATATCCAACCGTTCAAACCATCTACTAATCTGAAATGTTGGTCCCCAAAACGGGTGAGTACAACCACTCAACAGGTAAAGGAATCCAATAACTACTCAATGCATCATACAAGTCATACATGCATTGCAGGCATTACTTACCTTGAAGCCATACATATACTATCATGCATCATCACCACAGTCATAACACATACATGTGTATCATCATGTCATACTCATATCATCGTCATCATGACATTATTATATCACACACATGTCATTATCATCATTTACATGACACCATCATACCATACACATGTCATCATCATCATGCATATCATCATGCATATCGTATATCATCATCACTTCATCATCACGCACATCATCATGCATGTCATGCCATGGGTGATCATCATCATTTCACATCACATATCATCATCATCATCATCATGCATATCATCATGCATATCATATATCATCATCATTTCATCATCATGCATATCATCATGCATGTCATGCCGTGGGTGATCATCATCATTTCACATCACATATCATCATCATCATCATCATCATCATCATGCATATCATGCCATGGTTTAATTTCCACTTTTCATCTTGGACCGCCACATTTCTCATACCCGAGACCAATGTTTGCATCCCACATTCATCACTCGAGCCCAATCCTGGCATTGCAAGAAACCTCCGGGCATGTATCCAAGATACAACCGAACATCCGGCAACCCCACATTCCGGGCATCTCGTATCCCAACTGGCATCACGAGGCATCCGGGCATGTATCCAAGATACAACCAGGCATCCAAAGGGCATCGACTCATTCGAACCTCTGGGCATCTCGCACCCCACCTGGCATCACGAGGAATCTCCGGGGCTCGCCATGAAAATGGTTACCCCTACCCTCCGGGCATGCATCATGATACAACCCCTCACCCTCCGAGTATGTATCATAATACAACCGGGCATCCCGACACTCCCGGGGAAAACCTCTGGGCATGTATTCATAATACAACCAGGCATCCAAAGGGCATCGACTCATTCGAACCTTTGGGCATCCCGACTCCCGGGGCATCGTCGGCTCACACCTCCGACGGTATCATCATCACCACGATGCATATTCTCATACATCTCATTTCTCATCTTCAATTATAGTTTAATTTTAACATCGCATGTAATGTGATGGCAATCAAGATCATATTCATCATTGAATTCATACCTGCATCTCAATGCATACATCAAGACCTCATCACACATACTACATGGTGCAATCTATTTATAAAATAAACTTCATGAAATTTATGGCCAATAAAATAATCTATTTTTTTTCTTTTTATTTATTTATTTAAATTCCAACTTTTGTCATTTCCATAAATATTAAATTTAATATCAACAAATTCCCAAAATTATAAAAATTACAGCAAATGTTAAACAACCCAATCGGATGATAATTTCATATAAAATACATGGCCAAATAGCATTTCACACAATTTCTCAATTTTCACAAAACATCATAGAATTTTCGGATGAAACCAGAATGCACGGTTTCCAAAGAAATTCGATTAAAATATCCATACGGCATCCAAAAATTACAAAATTTTACTGAGTTATATCCAAGACGTTTTCGTACAACGTTCATGAAGAACTGCAAGCCAGATTCCTTATAGATTATTTTATTCAACCTCACGAAGCTTCTGGATCTATTACCGCATCGTCCAGTGCCTCCATCTCCGAAATATTGAGATTTCACCTACCAATTCTCTTTATTTTTCTCTGAAATTTGGATATGTTATGTATCAAGGTGTCCTTTACAAGTTTCATTAAAAGATCTAGGTCAAATAACCAGAGTATAGTCCTCATTTTAGTCCTTTAAGTCTCGGGTGTCTCGGAATACATCATCAGAATCATCGTCTTCAAGATCTAGTCGATTTACACAGCTATACTTGTTATTTTCACTTCAAATTTGATTATGTTGTAGTTTAAGATGTTCCCTACAACTTTCATGAAGAAATAAAAGTAAGATTCTCAACAAAAACCAACATGCAACCATGAATCCAGCGAAAGGTCAGTAAAAACTCTCCAGATCTGAGGTCTCCGTAGGATGAGAGTTTAACCCCTCAAATCTCCATCATTTTCCACGAAATTTTAGTATGTTATATTACAAGATGTTAGATACAACTTTCATGAAGACATAGAAGCCAAAATCGGACTCCAAACACACATGCAAGCTCAAACAAGTTACTGACTCACACAATCCGAGCAAGAACAGTCACACGACTTAAGAACAAGCCAACCATACCTCGGTTTTTCTCACTTAAAACACCCAAAATCTAACATGCAAACAACATACAAGCATGCAAGAGAAGCTAGAGGACTCCCACTTGCCTCTAGACCACACGAACGGCAGCACACCGGCGACGATCACGGCGGACGGACAGCGGTGGCTCCTTCCTCTCTCGGCCGCACCCTCTCCCTCTCTCTCTCGCACGGTTCTCTCTCTCTCTCCCTTTCTCTCCCTCTTCCTTTCTTGGTGGCTTTTATATTGCATGTATCCCCTCTTTGCATGGGGGACACTTGTCCTTAAGAAGGAGACAAGTGTCTCCTTGGTTGAAGACACTTGGAGGCCATGCGGCTGCTCCTCCTCCCCCTCCATGCACCGACGGCCCAATGGGCTCTATGGGCCGGGCCTATGGCCCACTTTAGGCCCATCTCACTTGGGCTTAATGTCCAAGCTTAAATGGCCCAAGTTTATTTTATTTTATTTTTATAATATATCTTAATCATCATTTAAGTAAATACCTAATTGCATAAATAATAAGGCCACTAAACTTATAGTCACAAATCCATAAATTTCAATTTATGATGCACATGGCCAATGATAGAATTTTCTTTCCTATCACATAATTATCCATTAAAAGCTTGGCCATATATCTTATTGCAAATTATGGATTTAATGGCCATAAAATATCTTAATGGTACTTCCATCACCTATTCATAGACTTTAATGTAATTAGAGGTCATTATGAATTTTGGGATGCCACAATTCTCCCCTCCTTAGAGAATTTCGTCCTCGAAATTAGACATTTCCTATGTCTCTTGAAATAAGTGAGAGTACCTTTCTCTCATCTCATTTTCACTCTCCCATGTGGCTTCCTCCACATGATGATATCGCCATAATATCTTAACCAATGGAATTCTCTTGGTCCTGAGAATTTGTTCCTTTCGATCCAATATCAGCACAGGCTCCTTAATGTATCTCACTTTCTCATCTATTTTGATGGCTTCATGATCGAGTATGTGTCCTAGATCGGGCTGATACTTCCTCTAAAGTTAAGGATGCAAGCTCTTAACATGTCTTAATTTATCTCAACACCATAAACAGTTTTTTTTAAAACAACAATCACATCTGAAATTTCCTTCGAATGCTTGAAAATCTTCCTTCATGAAATCAAACGATACAAACTGAGGTTTTTAAAAGCATTAAACAACAACAGCAAGCTTTGAAATCATATGTCATTTCCATGTCAAAACGTTTTCAAATCACCAATGTGGAAAATCCTTTGAGTTCTCGAAAATTCCGCTTCATGATATCAAATAATACAAAACAGGGATTTCAAAGACATAGCAGTATAACAATGATAGTATTTGAAAATAGGTAAATCTCATATTGTTGAAACCAACTCATAAAATCAAAAGCATGATACCAATTCCATAAAATCCATGTTCACGTTTAAATTCCAAATGTTTTTCGGAATTCACATGTAAAGCCTCGAGTCGCACTTACATCACGGCACGAAATAAAATACTTTATCAAAACCCTTAGTAAATTTAAATCGGCACGTTGGCAAATTCCAATCCTAATCCCAACTCCAATGGGTTGGAATGTTTTCTATAAAAAGTTCAGAATTCTTTGTACAGTGTCACAGTACTCATAAATTTTGATGAAATTCAAGAGATTTTCTAAAACAGCTCACAATCAAAATCTTTTAATAATTTCATCCACCTCCTCTGTCTCATATTCGATTCCTTTTGTAAAAACATCTATTTCAAGCTCTATCCTAAGTGCAACTATCAATGAGATTCAAATTTAAAGAATTCCACCTTCTCGACTCAATCGAACGCACCATTTAGCCAAATTATTCCTATACCTTTGTCACCACCAATTCAAGCCTAGAACCATCAAAATCAGCACCACCAATAACTCATTTGGTTCAGTCCAACAAAGACATTCACTACGCATTCACCGCAACATAGATTCAAGCCTAAAATATAGCATCATTCCTTCGATTCAAATATCTATAGTCCACCAAGACTTATTCAATTCAAAGATCGACAATCCACCAAAATAAAACTTGTCTAGTTTCCACCGAATATATCTCATATCTCATCCTAAATGATCATCACTTAGACTAATCATTCATCAAATCCACAATTTGAACTTCCACCATTTCACCTTGGAAAGTCTATAACCACAATTGATTATATCCACTAATTCCACCAAATCCTTTAAAACTGAGATCATCACCTAAAATTAAAAGTTGACTACCATCGATCAAACCTATTATTCCGACACATAAACCACAAATAATTTCATGTCTCATATGACTACTCAAACTCATGACTTCCAAGATCAATCTATACATACTAAATGCTTCCATGTAATGCATCAAGACTTCCAATGAAATCCTCAAATAGGAAGTCACTGCTACTTAGCTCAAATGATCATAACTTAATCCTCAAATTCATAATTCGCTCTCCATAATTCACTTCTTAAGCCTTGATTGCAGCACTATGCTTAGATGCTGTGTATGTTCTTCAGGCCCTTTAGAATATATCAGGATAGCATCAGATGAAGACAATCACAATTTAATCCAAATAAAGCTTAAGTATCCTGTTCATTAAATCCATGAATGCAGCTAAGGCATTCGTCAATCCAAATAGCATAACCAAGAACTCATAGTGTCCATAGCGAGTCCTAAATGCGGTCTTAAGAATGTCCTCTTTCTTAATTCTTAACTGATATCCTGATCTCAAGTCAAGCTTAGAAAAGACCGAACTTCCTTGCAGTTGGTCGAATACGTCATCAATTCTAAATAAGGGATACTTATTCTTAATTTTCACTTGATTCAATTGCCTATAATTAATGCACAAATGCATTGAATTGTCCTTCTTTCTCACGAACAAGAGTTCTACAAGCTTAACCATGCTTCCGCTGCGCCACTCTGATAGACTTATCCCATTCTTAGCCTCACGGTTTTATCCTTAGCGCACGAGTAAGTACTATCTCAGGAGATCATTCATCCTAGTCCATTGCTTACGGAGCTAGTCCATTCCTACGATGGCATCAAAGTCATACATAACTATCACTATCAAGTCCATTTCTAGATCTCATTCCCCTAGGGTTATCTCACTCATCTCACATGCCAACATAGATAATAGCATATCTTTCAGCGATGTAGAAATACGAAGAGGCATATCTAGAGATTTGTTCCTACTCCTCACAATCATCTATATTTTTCGGACACAAATGAATGTGTGCCACTTATATCAAATAACATATGCCTTTTTATCCCTCTATCGAAATCATACCTGAGATAACACTTTTGGAAGCTCCTGCTTCCTCTTGAGTGACCACATACACCCTTCCTTGTGGTGGTGGCCTCTGTGGATTCCTTGGTGGATTTGGTTCAATAGTACTTTGTTGTACCCGTCGCACTGAGCTAACATTCGGCTGCAACCTCTTTTGTGGACAGTCTTTCTTAAAGTGTCTTATTTGCCCACATCCATTACATCTCAGTTGGCTATTACAAGGTCCTGGCCCATGCTGTCTACCATATCTCTGGCAAAAATTACCCTGGTAGGGTGCTCTCCCTAAAATCGGGCGATTCCAAGCTCTTCTAAAATTTCCAAAGTTACTCTTTTTCTTAGATTCCCAGGTCGGACCTTGACCAAGATAGGGTCTCTTACCCCTTTGGACATCATTAAAGGTCATCTGCCTCTTAGGTTCTAGTTGCTCTCTTACTAACTCTTGCTCCACCAACTGTGCCCTCTCATAAATCTCATTATAATCCCTTATATTCAAAGGCACTAGTTGTTTCCTAATATCAGTCCTTAATCCTTTCAAAAATATTTTAGCCTTTTCCTCTCGATCCTCAACCAACCTAGGAGCATACCTAGACAATTCAGAAAATTTTGCCTCATACTGGTCTACTGTCAGCTCCCTTTGTTTTAACTGAACAAATTCAGTGATCTTTCTATCCTTGGCACAATCAGAGAAATGTTTCCTATTGAAAGCCCTAACAAACTCATCCAAGTTCACATCAGTACCTAATGGAAAGATCGTATCCCTCAAAGCTCTCCACCAAAACTTTGCATTTCCCTCTAGCTGGTACTCTGCCAAAACTATTTTCTCAGCATCACTGCAGTCCAACAACCGGAAAATCCGTTCCATTCTATCATTCCAATGCTCCGCCTCCTCAGGACTTCCCATTCCACTAAACTTAAGTGGTTTCAACTTCGGAAATTGTTCCACCAGTCCCTGAGGTCCGGGTTGTTGCTGCACTTGTCTATCCATCAAATTTTCAATATTAGCCAATGCCTGCAGGATATCTTCCATCCAAGGTTCAGCCCTCGATGGATGAGCACTTCCAGCTCGTACCATGACTTTCCTGTAATTTCCAAGCATTGCCTCAGGAATAATCTGAGACTCACTATCTCCATTTAAAGCAATTACTACTACAACTACTACATAAATAACATATACATGTTACTGGTACCTAAAGACA
Organism: Eucalyptus melliodora; assembly: GCA_004368105.4. NCBI lineage: Eukaryota > Viridiplantae > Streptophyta > Magnoliopsida > Myrtales > Myrtaceae > Eucalyptus > Eucalyptus melliodora. The sequence goes on from CM023411.3 coordinate 6,881,647, forward strand.
ACTCAAAACTAATTACTAGGGATCTACGAGTGAATTCTCGTCACCCGTTATTCAATTATTCCATTTTATTTCCTATGGTGTGCATCTTTCTATCCTCATTTCCATCTGAGGCTCCTTATCACTCCAAATGAACCATAGCTCTGATACCAAAACAGGCTGTGGCACCCCTCGACGGCCCCCGATCCGATTAGGGTCGCCACAGTTCGCTTACCATTCACTTTCCTTATTAACATATCACTCTGATACCGTTTCAATTACAGCGGGTCCATACAACCTGGGGGTTTACATTTTTTTTTTTTCATGATAGGTCCCTTGCGCAATTCATATACGGAAGCACATCCAACAAACTCCCTTCCCTATATTCAGGAAACGATGCACACCTACTAAACATTTATAGGTAAAAGCCGTACACTTTTTATTTACTTAAATCAGATGGACATCGTTCATCGGTACATCAAAATGCCTTAGTCTTCTATATTCGGCTACACTTCAAAAGATGACCGACATTTCCTCCAATAGTCATACACTTAAAGTCCATTGATCAGTGTCGGCGTCCAAAAGCTCCTCCTCTTGTTATCCTCCTCCTCACGGTCATATCCAACCGTTCAAACCATCTACTAATCTGAAATGTTGGTCCCCAAAAGGGGTGAGTACAACCACTCAACAGGTAAAGGAATCCAATAACTACTCAATGCATCATACAAGTCATACATGCATTGCAAGCATTACTTACATTAAAGCCATACATATACTATCATGCATCATCACCACAGTCATAACACATACATGTGTATCATCATGTCATACTCATATCATCGTCATCATGACATTATTATATCACACACATGTCATTATCATCATTTACATGACACCATCATACCATACACATGTCATCATCATCATGATCATCATCATGCATATCATCATGCATATCGTATATCATCATCATGTCATCATCATGCACATCATCATGCATGTCATGCCATGGGTGATCATCATCATTTCACATCACATATCATCATCATCATCATCATCATCATCATCATCATTATCATGCATATCATCATGCATATCATATATCATCATCATTTCATCATCATGCACATCATCATGCATGTCATGCCATGGGTGATCATCATCATCATCATCATCATGCATATCATCATGCATATCATCATACATATCATGCCATGGTTTAATTTCCACTTTTCATCTTGGACCGCCACATTTCTCATACCCGGGACCAATGTTTGCATTCCACATTCATCACTCGCACCCAATCCTGGCATTGCGAGAAACCTCCGGGCATGTATCCAAGATACAACCGGACATCCGGCACCCCCACATTCCGGGCATCTCGTATCCCAACTGGCATCACGGGGCATCCGGGCATGTATCCAAGATACAAACGGGCATCCAAAGGGCATCGACTCATTCGAACCTCTAGCATCTCGCACCCCACCTGGCATCACGAGGAATCTCCGGGGCTCGCCATGAAAATGGTTACCCCTACCCTCCGGGCATGCATCATGATACAACCCCTCACCCTCCGAGTATGTATCATAATACAACCGGGCATCCCGACACTCCCGGGGAAAACCTCTGGGCATGTATTCATAATACAACTAGGCATCCAAAGGGTATTGACTCATTCAAACCTTTGGGCATCCCGACTCCCGGGGCATTGTCGGCTCACACTTCCGACGGTATCATCATCACCACGATGCATATTTTCATACATCTCATTTCTCATCTTCAATTATAGTTCAATTTTAACATGGCATGTGATGTGATGGCAATCAAGATCATATTCATCATTGAATTCATACCTGCATCTCAATGCATACATCAAGACCTCATCACACATACTACATGGTGCAATCTATTTATAAAATAAACTTCATGAAATTTATGGCCAATAAAATAATCTATTTTATTTTATTTTCTATTTATTTATTTATTTAAATTCCAACTTTTGTCATTTCCATAAATATTAAATTTAATATCAACAAATTCCCAAAATTATAAAAATTACAGCAAATGTTAAACAAGCCAATAGGATGATAATTTCATACAAAATACATGGCCAAATAGCATTTCACACAATTTCTCAATTTTCACAACACATCATAGAATTTTCGGATGAAACCAGAATGCATGGTTTCCAAAGAAATTCGACTAAAATATCCATACGGCATCCAAAAATTACGAAATTTTACTGAGCCAAGACATTTTCGTACAACTTTCATGCAGAACTCCAAGCCAGATTCCTTATATATTATTTTATTCAACCTCACGAAGCTTCTGGAGCTATTACCGCATCGTCCAGTGCCTCCATCTCCGAAATATTGAGATTTTACCTACCTATATTCTTTATTTTTCTCTGAAATTTGGATATGTTATGTATCAAGGTGTCCTTTACAAGTTTCATGAAGAGATCTAGGTCAAATAAGCAGAGTACAGTCCTCATTTCAGTCCTTTAAGTCTCGGATGTCTCGGAATACATCACCAGAATCATCGTCTTCAAGATCTAGTCGATTTACCAAGCTATACTTGTTCTTTTCACTTAAAATTTGAGTATGTTGTAGTTTAAGATGTTCCCTACAACTTTCATGAAGAAATAAAAGTAATATTCTCAACAAAAACGAACATGCAACCATGAATCCAGCGAAAGGTCAGTAAAAACTCTCCAGATCTGAGGTCTCCGTAGGATGAGAGTTTTACCCCCCAAATCTCCATAATTTTCCACGAAATTTTAGTATGTTATAGTACAGGATGTTAGCTACAAATTTCATGAAGATATGGAAGCCAAAATCGGACTCCAAGCACACATGCAAGCTCAAAAAAGTTACTGACTCACACAATCCGAGCAAGAACAGTCACACGACTTAAGAACAAGCCAACCATACCTCGGTTTTTCTCGCTTAAAACACCCAAAATCTAACATGCAAACAACATACAAGCATGCAAGAGAAGCTAGAGGACTCCCACTTGCCTCTAGACCACACGAACGGCGGCACACCGGCGACGATCACGGTGGACAGACGGCGGTGGCTCCTTCCTCTCTCGGCCTCCCTCTCTCGGCCGCACCCTCTCCCTCTCTCTCTCGCACGGTTCTCTCTCTCTCTCCCTTTCTCTCCCTCTTCCTTTCTTGGTGGCTTTTATATTGCATGTATCCCCTCTTTGCATGGGGGACACTTGTCCTTAAGAAGGAGACAAGTGTCTCCTTGGTTGAAGACACTTGGAGGCCATGCGGCTGCTCGTCCTCCCCCTCCATGCACCAATGGCGCAATGGGCTCTATGGGCCGGGCCTATGGCCCACTTTAGGCCCATCTCACTTGGGCTTAAGGTCCAAGCTTAAATGGCCCAAGTTTATTTTATTTTATTTTTATAATATATCTTAATCATCATTTAAATAAATACCTAATTGCATAAATAATAAAACCATTAAATTTATAGTCACAAATCCATAAATTTCAATTTATGATGCACATGGCCAATGATAGAATTTTCTTTCCTATCACATAATTATCCATTAAAAGCTTGGCCATATATCTTATTGCAAATTATGGATTAAATGGCCATAAAATGACTTAATGGTACTTCCATCACCTATTCATAGACTTTAATGTAATTAGAGGTCATTATGAATTTTGGGATGCCACAGTTCCCATGGTGAATACTATAATTACTTCTATGTGCTTCTGTTAGAATTTCCTTTCTTATATCCTCATTATTAGGAACACATAGTCTTCCCTAGTACCTCATTGTTCCATCCTCAAAAACTTGGAATTCTAGCCTTTTCCCTGACGATACTTCCTCTCGAAATTTCACAATTTCCAAGTTGGACTATTGTAGCGTTCTAATTTTTTCGAATGATCTCCAGTTCAATTCTCAATGCAGTTAATACACCGGTGAGATGATCTATTTCTAACTTAAACTCCGAATTTGCTATCATCTCTAACAAGTTCCATTATGTTGCCCTTATACTCACCATATCCATTGTTGACTTATGACTAAGTGTGTCTGCTACGTTGTTCGCCTTCCCTGGATGATATAGTATCTCACAGTCATAATCCTTCAGCAGGTCCATCCACCTTCTTTGTCTCATATTTAATTCCTTTTGAGAGAATAAGTACTTCAGATTTATGTAATTTGTATAAATTTCAAATTTCTCCCTATACAAATAATGTCTCTATATCTTTAATGCGAAAATTATTGTAGCTAATTCTAAGTCATGAGTTGGTTCTATTCGTAGGGTTTCAATTGTCTCAACGCATAGGCTATGACCTTCCCATACTACGTCAGGACCTATCCCAACTTTTTATGGGAAGCATCACTATATACCGTGAATCCACCATATCCAGACAGAATAGTTAGAATCGGAGCTATGGTCAACCTTCTCTTAAGTTCCTAGAAATTTCTTTCACATTCATCACTCCATTCAAACTTCACATTTTTCCTAGTCAATTGAGTCAACGGGCCTACAAGTCGCGAGAATCCTTCTATAAACCTCCTATAGTACCTTGCAAGTCACAAGAAACTTCGTATTTCCGTTGGCGTTGTTGGTCTTGCCCAATTTACTACAATCTCGACCTTCTTTGGGTCCATCGAGATTCCTTCTCCTAATACCACATGGCCTAAGAATCTCACCCGGTCCAACCAGAATTCATACTTACTAAATTTGGCATACAATTTATGGTCTCTAAGGGTTTGCAATATTATTCTTAGGTGTTGCTGATGTTCTTCTGGTCCCTTCGAGTATATTAGAATATCATCAATGAAGACGATTACAAACCGATCCAAGTAGGGTTTGAATACCCTATTCATTAAGTCCATGAACATAGCTAGGGAATTTGTCAATCCAAATGGCATAACTAGGAAATCGTAATGTCCATAGTGAGTCCTAAAGGCAGTCTTAGGAATATCTTCCTTTTTAATTCTTAATTGATGATACACTGACCTTAAGTCTATTTTTGAAAAGACTGAACTCACACGCAACTGGTCAAATAGATCGTCAATTCTAGGCAATGGGTACTTATTCTTGATTGTCACTTGATTCAATTGCTTATAGTTAATGCAAAGGTGCATTGACCTATCCTTCTTCTTTACAAACAGGACTAGTGCACCCTATGGGGACACACTTGGCCTAATGAATCCCCTATCAAGTAATTCCTGCAACTGCACTTTTAACTCCTTTAGTTATGCTCAAGGCATTCTATATGGAGCTTTTGATATTGGTTTAGTTCCAGGCATCAATTCGATTACAAACTTGATTTCCCGTTCTAGTGGTAGTTCGAGTAGTTCTTCAAGAAATACATCTGGAAATTCTTAAACCACTCAAATTTCATCGAGTTTGGCTTCTTCTTTAGTATGGTCCTTCACTACTACTAGGTATCCTTGACATCCTTCGTCAAGAAGTGCATGTGCCTCCACTATCGAAATAAGAGCCACTGGGGGGTTTGTTTGATCTCCATAAAATTCAAAATTAAGCTAATTAAGTGGGTTGAACTAAATCATCTTTCTATAATAGTCCAACCTAGCCCATTGTTTACGGAGCCAATCCATTCCTAAAATGACGTCAAAGTCATACATGACCATCACTACTAGGTCTATTTCCCGATCTCTTCCACCTACCGATATCTTACATCTCTCGCATACTAAGGTAGACAATACCACACATTTTAGCGGCATAGAAATACAAAGAGGTGTAGTAAGAGATTTGGCTTCTAGTTCACCCAGTCGTCTATATATTTAAGACACAAACAAATGTGTAGCACCTATATCAAATAATGCATAAGCCTTCTTGTCATTTAAAGAAATAGTACCCGAGATAACATTTTTTGAAGCTTCCGCTTCCTGCATACACCTGTCCTTGTGCTGGTGGCCTTTGTGGATTTCCTTGTGGAGGTGGTCTGCCTACACATTGTTGCATTTGTTGTGCCGAATCTACGTTCGACTATGACCCTTCTTACGGACATTCCTTCCTAAAGTGACCGATCTGCGCACATCCAAAACACCTCTAGTGATCTAGCCAGGGTCCTGACCCATGTTGTCTACCACACCTTCAATAGAATTATTTTGATATGGCACCTTACCTGTGTAAGTGCTAGTATGAAAACTTAGAGGGGGGTGAATAGGTGTGAAGACAATTTTCGAAAAGAGCAGTAAGAAATTTTGCATTTGAAACTGAGTCTGAAGAACAACAAACTTTAAGCGAGTTTAGACTTTAGCTATAAACAGAACTGCAAACAAAGTAAATGAGTTTTGGGAAGAGAATAAGAACACAAAATTTATAGTGGTTAGGCTTAAATCAAGCCTATGTCAACTCTCCCACGTTGACAAACTCCTGGCTGGTTTCCATTAAGAATCAAAAGAAAATTTACAATCTGTGATCTCAACTTCACAGTGAAGAGTCTCTACTGCTCTCTCACAAAGTCACACTATAAGTCTCTCTCTTTTGAGTACAACTTTGAGCTCAGTGTGAGAAGTAACAAGAGAATAGGAAGCTTCAGACTTTGGAATTTCATTTTCATGCACTCTATCGAACAACCGGAGAGTCCTCCTTAAATACTCATTCATGCCTTCTTGACCGTTGGCACTTCCCGAATGAATTATTCCAATCAATCCATTGGACATAATCAATCAAAGACATCTCAAGTCGTTTGAAGATTGTGATGAAAGCCCGTCAATCCTGTTTGCCTATACAATCAAGATCTTGGTTTCCATAAGTAGATTCTTTCCAAATTTACTTGCCTTCCGAAAAGATTTGATGTATCTAAATTGATTCCAATAAAGATAATCAATCTCATAGTTGATATTTTCAACCAAAAGACCATATATAATCCATACGAACCAAACCTTTGAAGAAAGAAAGATAATCTCGCGTTTGGATAAGTCTTCATTCTTTACTTGTGTTCAGTCTAGAATTTGTCAGAGTGGACATACTTCTGATGTAAAATAGATTTTGACACAAAAGCTAGCAGTCTTTAGACTTTGACACAGAAGTCTGGAAACCTTCATAACATAATATAGATAAGTTTTGTCAACTTCAAAACATCAAAGGAGTTTTGTCCAACAATCTCCCCCTTTTTATGGTGACAAAACTTCCTTGTAGATTTAAAGATTTATACCCTGGAAACAACTCTTAGCAATACATGATATCTTATAAAAACAATTTGTTAAGGATCTGGATAGCATTGATTCTGCAGCCACAGAAAACATGTTAATCGAGATTTAAACATCCACATCCATAAACTACAACAATGCAAAAATATAATTGTTCAAAACATCAAATAAGCTCAAATCAAATTTGCAAAAAGTTAAGTTTAAGTTTATAGGTTCAAATTATAAATGTTCAAATGTGAACTAATTCTCCCCCTTTTTGTCAACAGCAAAAAGTGGAGAAAGTCAAAAGAGATAATTGAAATCAAGGTTGTCGAGGAACCCAAACTAGTTGGAAATCTCCAATGGATTGCACTGCCTCCTCAACCTTCTGGCACTGGCGATGAACATTCTGGACTTGAGTCTGAACAGTCTGATCATTCTTGGCCATAGTCTGAGAGACTTGTTGATTCAAAGTCTGTACCTGAGTGTCTAAAGACTGTGCCTTTTCAGTATGAAAATCAGAAGAGGATCTCAAGGCAGTGTGAAGTTTCTGAATCTCAATCTGCATGACGTATTGCTGAGCTTTAACTTCCAAAAGAAGCTCTATCATCCTTGGATAGTCCGCAATTGGTTCAGTCTGTGCATTGGCTTCAACAAATTGAATTCGAGGAGAATTGAGATATGAGGGAACATCAACTTGTCTAGCCCCATGACTCGGAGTAGATTCTTCAATGTCAGCTTTAGGAAATTGAGAAGCATAAACATCCTCTGGGTCTACAGGAGATCGATTAATGCCATCACTCGCAAAATGAGGAGAAGAAGTCCCTGTTTTCTCAATAGCTCCCCATGTTTCTATGCCTACAAGTGGAGAAGGGATTCCTTCTTCTTGTGTCTTCTCATTTTTAGAACGAGAGTGATGTTCCTTCTTTGTACGCACTCTTATTGGTCCACTCCTAGTTGCTTCTGAATCCTCAGATAAAGATATTGCAACTATATTTTCATAAGAGCCATCCTTATCCTTCTTTTTAGAATGATCTTATTTTTCTTCTTCATCTCTTGCTGCTTCTTCCTTCTATGTTTCTTCTCCTTCTTTTTGCTCTGTTTATTCCCTGTCTCCTTCTTCTCTTTCCATTGGTTTCTCAGAACTAACAAAACCTTGAAGATTCTTTAAGGCAATGGCAGAAATTGTAAGATCATCTTCATCATCTTCGTCCTACAAGATAAGTGATCTCCTCTTCTTTACAAGTTCATCCACAACTTCTTTGCCTTTCCTCTTTCTTCCCGCGAAATCTTCCTTGATTTTGCTAGAGGACTCCTTCTTCAAGCGCTCAATAGCCTTGTTCAGATCCTTCAACCTCATCTTTGAAATCATCTTCAGTTCTATTAGCATAGGAGCAATAGTTCGAGAACAAAGAGATGCGGGAAATTGGATCTAAAAGTGTCCAAACAACATTGTAACCAGCGCAAAATAAGGCAATTGTCCTTTGCCCTTCATAACTGTCCTATACATGTGCATCAAGATAGTATGAGGGAGAGAAAAGCATATCCCATTGCAGATAGCAAACATGAGTCTTGCTTCAAATCTGGAAACATCTGTTTTTGATACAACCTTTGGTCTAATGCAATTAATGACAATTTTGTGTAACAGAACATTTGGGGCTAGCAGTCCAGAGTATGTGATGCCTCCTTCTGGTAATCTGTCCTTTACAAGAAATCTAGTGGCTTGTCCTACGGAGACACTGATTGGTTGAAAACCACTCATTTCTGCCCCAAGAATGTCCGCCAGTATGTCAACATCCACCACAAAGTCTTTATTACTCACAGTAAACTGGATTCAATTCTGGTCATGAAAAGACATATTCAAATAGAAAAATGCTGTCAATTCTAGATATGCAACAACAGTCTCAGAACATAAATTTTCGAGTTGAAGGAAGGCTAACTTTTCTCGCAAGTTAACCTTGATCGAGTCTAAGAAGTCAAAATCAACAGTTTGAGGGTTCATTACTCCTCTCTTCAGCATTTGGGTGTAAACCCTTTTGCGCTCTTTAGAATGAAATAGTTTTGCTCTATCACCCAGTTCATTAGCAGCTATGCCCATTCTAGGTTGAAAATTCGAATAAAACCTCTCATCATCATCCTTGTTTTCTGCATGATTAGAACTGAACCTACGGTCTGGAAGGAAAATAAAAAAAAGGGTTTGTCTGCTGATCCTTTTGGCGCTATACCCAACCACTCCATCATTCTTAAGAACACAATCTTGTTACTATGCCCGTGTCCTCTTAGAAAATCAGTGATAAAAATCATAGAAGTACCACCCTGCTTCAAATAAGTGTAATGCTTATAAAGAACCTGGAGTGTTTGCGTTTAGAGAGGTTATGCATCTTCCTTGATTTCCTCTTCCAATGGTTGGCGTGGAGGATTCTATGTAAAGTTCTTTGGAGAATTTTGCGAAGATTGCTGTGGAAAGTTGTGTGGAGAATCTTCCTCAGTGAGATCGAAATGTGTTTGCCCTTCTGGCACATTCCGAGGCCCCTTGCTTGCAATCCGAGAGGATTTCCTTTGGTAAGACATTGATTCAGGCTTGGGAATTTCACGAACAGGTTCGAGTGAAGAAGGGATGGAAACTTGTAGAACAATCTTGAGAGTAAAAGACAAGGAAGAAGAGAGTTTGTATTTTAAGCTTTGAAGTGATGTGCTTGAAAGAAATGCAAAAGGGTATATAAAGTGAGTGAAACGGGGTATTTGAAACGTCACAAGAAAATGCCTTTTCAAAACAATTTTAAAAAAAGTAACTTCCAAAAATTCAAAATCCTAAAATTATCAATTAAATAATTATTTCTAAAAATAAATTAGACAAGCGACGATTAAGAAAGTCATACCTTTTTATTCCAAAAATTAAAATACCTGGATTCGAGACATTCTCTTATTGAAGTAGTTACTGGACATTCTGAGTCTGACCAACTTCAAACTTTACTCCAAAGGAGAAATAATATTTAGCTTGCATCGAATAGACTCAAATAAGTTTTTTCTCCAGAGGCTTTGTGAAGATGTCTGCCAGCTGATTCTTCGAATCAATGAATTGAATCATAATCTCTCCATTTTGGACATGATCTCTTATAAAGTGATGTCGAATCTCTATATACTTCGCCCTTGAATGAAGAATTGGGTTTTTGGTGAGATTAATAGCATTGGTGTTGTTGCATCTGATCTCAATGCAGGATTCTTCTATTTCAAGGTCTCTCAATTGTTGTCTTATCCATAAGATTTGAGAGCAACAACTCCCAAGAGCGATATACTCTGCTTCTGTTGTTGATAGAGCTATAGTACTTTGCTTTCTTGAGAACCAAGATACCCACATATTTCCCAGCAGTTGACAAGTGCTAGATGTGCTCTTTCTATCAACTTTACAACATGCTAAATCAGCGTTTGAGTATCCAAGAAGGGTAAAGTCTCATTCTTTTAGATACCATAGACCCAACTTTGGACAAGTCGCAACATATTTAATAATGCGTTTTACAGCACTTAAATGAGATTCTCTAGGATCAGATTGAAATCTAGCACACATGCACATACTGAATAAAATATTAGGTCTAGAAGTAGTAAGGTAAAGAATTGAATCGATCATGCTTCTGTATAGCTTATGATCTACTTTCGTCCCTTCTTCGTCATTGTCCAATTTTGAAGAACTTGACATTGGTGTCTCTATTTTCCTGCAATTCTCCAACCCAAATTTCTTAATGAGATCTTTGGCATATTTTTCTTGGTGAATGAATATACCTTTCTTCGATTGTCTTACTTGCAATCCCAGAAAGAATGTTAACTCACCCATCATCCTCATCTCGTATTCATCCTACATAGATCGTGAAATTTTTTTGCAGAGACTTTCATTAGGAGAACCAAAAATAATATCATCTACATAAATTTGTACCAACAGAAAATCTTTTCCTTCTTTATTTATAAAAAGAGTGGTACCAACTTTTCCCTTTTCAAAACCATTATGGGTTAGGAACCTACTCAACCTTTCATACTAGGCTCGAGGTGCTTGCTTCAATTCATACAAGGCCTTTTTTAGTTTGTAGACTGAGTCTGCTTTCTTGGATCTTCAAATCTATGTGGTTGTTTCACATAAACTTCTTCTTGTATGAACCCATTCAGGAATGCACTTTTTACATCCATTTGGAATAACCTGAAATTTTTAAAACAAGCAAAAGCAAGTAATAATCTAATTGCTTCTAACCTCACTACTGGTGCATAGGTCTCGTCATAGTCTATCCCTTCTTCCTGCATATATCCTTTCACCACAAGTCTTGCTTTGTTTCTAATCATTTTTCCTTTCTCATTCATCTTATTCCTGAAAACCCACTTCGTTCCAATCACGAATTTGCCTTTGGGTTTTGGAATCAACTCCCATACATCATTGATGCTGAATTGTCTAAGTTCTTCCCACATAGCTTCTATCCAGCTTTCATCAGACGGGGCTTCATCTACACCTTTTAGTTCTATCTCAGAAACAAGTGCTAGAGCACTTGACTCTTCTCTTCCTCTGGATCTGGTGTGGATTCCTTCATCAATGTTGCCAATGATGAGTTCTTTGGGATGACTTGACTTGTGCTTCCAGTTGCTACTTGGTTTGAAAGTTTGTTGATCCTCTACTTCGGTTGAATCTTCTCGTTATGCTAATTGCTGTTCTTCAGAAGTTTGAACCTCTTCGAGGGAAATAGACTTTGTAAGGTCTAGAATGGGTTCAGACTCTTCAAGTTGAGTCTGATCTGGTAAATTTTGCACATAATCCTGAAACTTGACATTCATAGATTCTTCCACGGATTAAGTCTTCTTGTTAAAGACTTTGTAGGCTTTGCTTGAAGTTGAATAGCCAAGGAAGATTCCTTCGTTTGATTTCTCCTCGAACTTTCCAGAACGATCATTCACACTCTTTAGAATAAAACATTTACAACCAAAGACATGAAAGTAATAAACATTCGGCTTCTTTTCTTTATACACTTCATAAGGAGTTTTCTTTAGTATAGGCCTCAAGAATAGTCTGTTGATAATATAGCAAGCTGTGAAAACTACTTATGCCTAAAATCAAGAGGATATTTTGCTCTGTATCAAGAGAGTTTTGGCCATCTCTCGTAAGGATAACCACATTCTGTTTTGGAGTATATGGAGAAGAGAAAACATGTTGAAAATTAGATTCATCCTGAAACCTCGCAAAATCTTGATTTTCAAACTCATCTCCATGGTCAGTTCGTATGCTTGAAATAGCATAACCCTTTTTCATTCTGAACCTTCTTGGCAAACTTCAAGAAATAAGAGAATGTTTCAGATTTACTTACTAGAAAGTAAACCCAAGTGAAGTGAGAGTAATCATCCACAATTACTAGACAATATTTCTTTCCGCCAATACTCTGAGTTCTGATTTATCCAGAAAAGTCCATATGAAGAAGCTGCAGAGCTCGATTGGTAAAGACTTGATTCACAAGTTTAAATGAACTTCTGACTTATTTTCCCAAGACACAGGGAGTGCACAACTCATTCTTCTGGTAAGCCAGATTAGGGAGGTCTTGAACAAGTTTATGAGAATAAATCTTGGCAATTTGCTTCATGTTAACATGTCCAAGCTTCTGATGCTAGAGACTTGCTTCATCTTGAATAGAAATAAGGCACTAAGAACTTTATAGGTTTACATCCTGAAGGTATATGTTGCCATGCCTTTGACCAGTAAAGGATTGAGAGAAGTCTTGACTCGTTCCAGAGCAAATACCTTCTTGGAAGTTTATTTTGAAACCAGTATCGCAAAGCTGACTTATGCTCAATAGGTTGTAGTTCAATCCTTCCACCAGGGAAACGTTGTTGATAGTCAGGCTACCAACCTTCACAGTTCCACATCCTACAAGTTTTCCTTTGCTATTTCTTCCAGAAGAAACTTTCCCTCCCTTCAGTCTAACAAGCTTTATAAAGTAGCTTGAGTCTCCCGTCATATGCCTCGAACAACCACTATCCAAATACCATTTGATCTTCCTTTTGATAGTGACATGTGATCAAAAGAAAAACTCAAACTTTCTTTGGTACCCAGATTTTCTTGGGTCTAGGAGAGTTAGTATTAAAAATAGTCTTAGCCCAATTCTTCTTAATTGGTCTCAAAACCTTTGGACATTCTTTCTCGAAATGTTCTAAGCTGTTATACTTTAAACATTTGAGTGTACTTAGGCCAACAGGTTTTACAAAAACTTTTTGAAAATGATTTTTGTAAAATGCCTTTACAGGTCTTTATTTAATTCTTTCTTTTACTTTGGGAAAATCGATTAATGGAACAATTTCTAAAGTCATACCCAATTTCTCCAATTTCTCGGATCCTTTTGAAAATCTTTTTGTTATATTTGAAATATCACTTATCAAAAAAGTATTTTCCTTTGAAAGAGAATCATAATTTTCTTTCAAATTATCAAAACTTATTTTTAGACTTTCAAATTTTTCTTTCCAAGAAACTTCCTATTGCCTGAGGTTAGAATTCTTCCTTTTTAGTTCAGAAATCCTTTTAAGAGAGGATTTGAGACTAAGACAAAGTTCATCTATGTATTTAGAGATTTTGACAGGAATTTTTAAATCACTTACCTCAATTTCTTTGTCAGAGTCTGAATCATAATCTGTTTCTGATTCTAAGTTTGATTCGGAATGAGCCATTAGACATATGTTGTCATATTCTTCTTCACTTTCCTCACACTCGGTGTCACTCCAAGTTTCAGCTTTGAATGTCTTTTTGTACTTCTCAGTTTTTCCTTTCTTCTTCTTCAACAGATGACAATTAGGTTTGATATGCCCCTTTTTCTTGCATTTGAAGCATATCATATCTTTGCTGGTTTCATTGTCCTTAGTCGGTCTCTTCTAGAAATTTTGGGTGTTTTGCTTCTTCCAATTGAATCTTCTTCCCTTTCTATTCAACTTTCTGAATTTCTTAATCATAAGCACTAACTGCTTATCGTCTATATCATCATCTAAATCTGTATGATCAGAATCAATGTTAGACTATAAAGCAATTACTTCTTACCTTTAGGATCTTCTTCATCATTTATCTGCTCCACTTCGTATGACTGAAGTGTGCCTATCAATTCATCAACTGATAGAGGCATGATCCTTTGCGTTGAAGTCTTCACGTGATTCCAGTTTTTCAAAAGCCCATGCAACCTTTTGTTGACTTTCATTGGTCCTGAGATTGGTTGTCCTTGATAAGCCAAGCCATTCACATTCTCTGTGAAGCGAATAAACATATCGGTAATAGATTCTCCAGACTTCATTCTGAAGGCTTCGTACTGTCTGAGTAGAATGTTGATTTTGGTTTCCTTTACACGATCAATCCCTTTGTAGGTAACATGTAATATGTCCTAAATTTCTTTTGTTATTTCACAAGAAGAAATTTGGTTATACTCAATGGGAGATAAGGCACAATATAAAGAGTAGATTGCTTCCGCGTCAAGAGCTTGTCTTTTGGTAATTTCAGCTTATGTTGTTTCGTCAGCATCGGTAACTTCTTTCCCTCAGTCTGAAGCTGATGTTGCTTCAGGGTTGATCTCTTTGTCTACAACATCCCACTCCAGATGATCTCTCGATCTGAGAAATGCATTCATCTTGTTATTCCATATATTGTACTCCTTTCCATCGAAGTAAAGAGGTTTGGTCTTGCTCTGACCTTCAACCAAACCTGGAGCCAAAATACTAGCTATAGAGAATCTTTAGCTTAAAAGTAAAACACTTCAAAAATTAAGCATACAAGCTCCGATGCTAATTGTAAGTGCTAGTATAAACACCTAGAGGGGGGTGAATAGGTGTGAAGACATTTTTCGCAAAGAGCAGTAAGAAATTTTGCGAGTTCAAACTTTAACTATAAATAGAACTACAAACAAAGTAAAGGAGTTTAGGGAAGAGAATAAGAACACATAATTTATAGTGGTTCGACTTAGATCAACCCTACGTCCACTCTCCCACGCTGACAGCCTCCTGGTTGGTTTCCACTAAGAATCAAAAGAGAATTTACAATATGTGGTCTCAACTTCACAGTGAAGAGTATCTACTGCTCTATCACGAAGTCACACTATAAGTCTCTCTCTTTTGAATACAACTTTGACCTCAGTGTAAGAAGTAACAAGAGAATGGGAAGCTTCAGACTTTGGAATTTCTCTTTCACACATTCTATCAAACAACTGGAGAGTCCTCTTTAAATACTCCATCATGCCTTCTCGACCTTTGGCACTTTCCAAAGGAATTCTTCCAATCAACCCATTGGACAAAATCAATCAAGGAGATCTCGAGCCATTTGAAGATTGTGATAAAATCTTGTCAATCTTGTTCGCCCATACAATCAGGATCTTGGTTTTCATAAGTAGATTCTTTCCAAATTTACTTGCCTTCCAAAAAGATTTGATGTATCTAAATTGATTCCAATAAAGATATTCAATCTCGTATGTAATATTTCCAACCAGAAGACCATATATAATCCATACGAACCAAACCATTGAAGAAAGAAAGATAACCCTGCGTCTAGATAAGTCTTCATTCTTCACTTGTGTTCAATCCGAAATTTGTTAGAGTGAGCAGACTTTTGATGTAATACAGACTTTGACACAAAAGTCTGGCAGTCTTCAGACTTTGAAACAAAAGTTCAGAAATCTTCAGAACGGAATATAGATAAGTTTTGTCAGCTTCAAAACATCAAAGGAGTTTTCTCCAACAACCTGGAGCGTGACAACTCTTGGTTTCCCCGAAATTTCCAAAATTCCATTTCTTCTTAGAATCCCAAGGTAGCTCTCGGGTTGGATAGGGTCTTTTACCACATTGGGTGTCATTTAGTGCAATCTATCGCCCTAACTCCATTCGCTCCTTGCTTTCCAACTGTTCCCTTTTTACTTTTTGTTCCACAAGCTGGGCCATTCATAAATTTCATTATAATCTCTTAGATTTAGAGGCACCAGTTGCCTCCTGATATCTGTTCTCAAGCCTTTTAGAAATCTCTTAACCTTTTCCTCTTGGTTTTCTACGAATCTAGGAGCATACCTTGATAGTTCAGGAAATTTCGCTTCATATTGGTCTACCGTCAGCTCCTTTTGTTCCAGTTGAACAAATTCTATTATTTTCTTATCCCCAACATAGCCAGAAAAATGCTTTCTATTGAAAGCCCTGACAAATTCATCCCACGTTATTGCAGTACCAAGCGTAAAGATTGTGTCTCTAGAGGCCCTCCACCAATGCTTGGCATTTCCTTCCAATCGATACTCCGCCAGGGTTATCTTCTCGGTGTCGTTGCAATTCAACAGCTGGAAGATCCTTTCTATCCCATCGATCCATTGTTCCGCCTCTTCGGGACTTCCTATTCTAGTAATCTTAGGTGGCTTCAACTTCCTATTCCACTCTTGGTTTTTGTTGGGCTTGCCTTTCAATCAGATTCCCTATGTTGGCCAACGCTTGTAGAATGTCTTCCATTCAAGGTTCTGCCCTCGAAGTAGTGGCTTTGGTCCTTGATGGGGGAGAACTTCTTGTTTTTACCATAATTTCTTGCAGGTTATTGAGGATTTACCACATGAACAGTTAGTGACCCAATGTCACTAATCAATTAAGAAGGAAAAGTAACATTCACACGTCACTGAGATCATGTAAGTAACGTACAAATGTTACTGGCACGCATGGGTAACTTACAATCGTTACCAGCACCTTACAAGTGAAAATTTGTCACCCGTTATTTTCAAAGCAAATCAACCACATGCATTTCGTGCCTAAACGTGTACGATAACCATAACCCTTTTTTCCACTAGCACGCCTTATCACTCAAGACAAAACCTAGGCTCTAATACCACTCTCGACTATGACGACCCTCGACCTGTTAGGGTCGCCATGGCATTCCCTGTCATTACTATTATTTTCATGCGGAAGCGTGTATTGATGACTCCAATATAACTTAAATTAATGCACACGAGAATATAAAACCAAGCACTTTTATTTACTAATATGTTTAGACGACCTAGGTCGGTACATTGAGGCCAAAAAGTTTCTCTTTCCTACCTACTAAAATTCTGTCCCGACCATCCTACGGTCTATTCACATAGTCGTCTTCATATCACATCCTAGTCTTGTCCAAAAATGCAACCTTCCTTCCTTGGGTCCTCCGCTTACATGACCCCACTAGAACCGTCGTCGTCATCATCTAGGATTGGAAGCGGCCCCACAATACATCCATTGACCCGGGCATATAGTATAATGAACCCCATCAGCACGGGGCCCGTCATGAGACCAGCATCCATCGTCAGGATAACTGTAATTTAGATAAACGTGACGTTCGGGAAGTCGGGGTCCACATGCTCCACCTGATCCCACGTGAGGTCAATGGGGATGCCATAGAGCATGATGGAAGACACGGGTTGGAGTTGCATGACTACATATTTGAAATGTAATAATCCCACAAGGGGTACAACCACTTAGCAAATAAAAGTGTACAAAACTATACTACACGAACCTATCGCCACCCGTTCAATGCAATCCAACAATGAAATACACAAACTGAAATAATTAAACTAGCTTAAGTTCTAAAAGAATCTCATAAAAATGGTATATCAGAAAATAATAGAAATTTGGGATATCATTTCACCCAAATGCACTACCACCATCTTCTAGAGGGTACCGTGTACCATCCTCCAGGCATCTCGCACCCTACCTGGCGTCACAAGGAACTCTGGGTTCTTATTTCATTCCCCGAGCATCTGGAGAGCGTCATGTTACGCCCCTCCAAGCATCTCACATCCCACCTGGCATAGCAAGGACTTCTAGGCCTTCACATTTCCTGAGCATCCGAAGGGCACTGTATCATGCCCCTCCGGGCATCCCGACGCCCGGGGCATTGTCGTCACTTAAGTACCATGGTGTTGCAATCCAAAAGTTTAATGCTAAAACATCTTTCACGCCATTCTTGCATGGAAAATAATTCAATTCCAAAATCCCAAATTATAGCATAAACCAAAGTGCAACAAAATCTTTAAAGATACGTCAAGCCCACGTCGGCGAAAACATTTCATAAGATCGAGATCTTAATCATTGAGTCGCTCATTATCAAACTGGCGGTTTTACCCACGCAAAAATTCGTATTATCTTAGCCGAAATACCTTTGGAAACACACAACCATGTATTTCAATAACCTTTTCAAGTTTTGAAATCTCAAGTTCTCGGCATAGTATAAAACAGTCCGCATGTCCAGCCTAAAAAATTTCTGCAGTACCAAAGTCATCAAACGCATGTGTCCATAAGCCAAATTTGACCATAAAAGAAACGTATTTTTCTCTCCAAGCTCGTGGCCAATCCGAACGATTTCCGAATTCACCCAATAACAACGCGTCTCACCAAATAACAACGGAATTCACACAGCATAGGTTAGTAGACGTCTACTTGCCTTGATTCCACGAGATACGAGTTGAGGGCGCGGCGGGTGGCAAGGCGACGCGACGGCGGTGGTGGGGGTGGCGCGGGTGGCCGGCAGTGAGCAGCAAAGCACGGGCGAGACGGCGCAGGCTCTTGGGACGGAAGTTTGCTAAAAAACGGAAATGCAACTGACGAGAAATGTGAAGCGTCGAGAGAAAAGAACGGTCTTCCTTCGGTTTGCCACCGGTTGACTATGTGAGTCAACTTTTCCTTCAAAGTTCGTGGCAGTAAAAGAAGGGGACAGCTCAAAGAATTCAGCCTTGGCGTGAGACATCTTGCATGTCTCATGCAAGGACGTGGCTGCAACTTGGCCCAAGTCCTCCTTTTGTTGGCTGGAGGGGAAGAAGGAACGTGGCTGAAGATGCTGTGGTCAAAGTCTTCGTTTGCATGGGAAGCGCACAGTTTGACGTGGCTGTAATTTCGGGGGTCAACATTTCCCTTTTGTTGACTGCCGAGAATGAAACGATTGACGTGGACGTGTGGGGATGAAGAATTTTCTGTCTTCTCTTCAACAGGCGTGCGTATGCATGGGGTTGAAAACAACTTGCATGAAAGGCTCGCTTAGCAAAGTACAAATGCGGGTGAACGTTGGTCTCGTCTGTGGCGTTTCATGAAGAAAATTTTAAATGAGATGATGGACTTCGTGATGATCGAGTTGTCACAATGTGGCAGGGATGTGACGATGACGTGGTGCCGCGGGGACGTGATGAGACATGACGGTCCAGTACGGGATGGTGGTGATGAAACAGTGGCCATGAATGGTGCCAACGACATAGTCCAATGATAAACTTGTTGACGCAGCAGGGACTGTTACGTGTTCAAGGCTCAGGCGAAGTCCGGATATCACAGTTGTTGTCCTAGCTATTTGTTGTTGTCTAGGTGTTGTATGTAGGCTTCCACATGTTCTTAATGAAAGATAAAAGAAATGGGACGGCGACGCGCTTGGGACATTGTGAAACTAACCCTTGTCACTTGAGAGCCTAGGGATGGAGTCGGGGTCATTACATTTTTGGTATCAGAGCGGGGTTATTACTTGGAGCAATAAGGTGTGCTGGGAGTCATGGGATAGTTAGTTAGGAAAACACTTTGTGCATGTGATATGTTGTTTGACTAATGTTCCTATTGGTAGTTCGTGACCACTACCCCATATTGTGTTGTAGAAAGCCTTCCTAGAATTTCTATAGTTGCAACACGAGCAATCAGGACCAGATGGCAGTGAGAGGAGAGTCGACTTAGGGCCAGTGGAATTCCAAAGGAAAGCTAAAAGAGGACCCCTACTAGACAGAATTCTACGAGCTCTTAAGACCACTAAAAGCATAAGGGGAACAAGCACAAATCAAGTAGCAGCTTCTGGGAATGCCTCTATGGCTGGAAACGGAAGCAAAAATGGTGAATGTCCTATGCAAGGATTGGTGGAGCAATTCCTAAAGCTATGACCCCTGAGGTTTGTTGAGGCCGAAGATCTGAAGAAGCTAAATCATGGGTCAGTAGTTAAAAAAGATATTCGCATTTTTAAGGTGCTCTAATGAAGATAAGGTGACCTTGGCGATGTACCAGCTAGAAGGTAATGCCAGTTACTGGTGGAAGGTAATGCAAGGAATGGTGTTCCCTGCTAATACTACCATGACATGAAATGCGTTTATCAAGGCATTCAATCAAAAATATTTTTGCGAATGTGCTTGTGACAACAAGATGGTGGAGTTTCTATGACTTCAACAAAACAACATGACCGTTGATTAGTACAAGGAGAAATTTGTTGAGCTATCAAGATACACCCCCAAGTTGATTGAGGAACTAGTGGATAGGGCAAAGAGATTTTGCGATGGCTTGAAACCTAACATGCGAAGTTTATCGGTGCCATTAAACCTCAAGGGCTACAACGAGCTATACGAATGAGCCTAGCTAATAGAAAGAGATTTCTTGAAGCGAGTTGCCACAATAATTTATCAATGAAGGCCTTATCATCCAACCTCTCAAGTCATTCAGCATCATGATAAGAGGTTGATACAGAAAGAAAAACATTCATTCACTTCCAACAAGAAGAATAAGCCCTTAAGGCCGACATTCGTGCCAAGGGATGTATGTCACAATTGTGAAAAACGACACGGCAACGCTCCATGCTTAACTCGAATAGGAGAATGTTTTAGTTGTGGTCTACAATGCCACATTTTTAGAGATTGCCCACAGCGGCAGCAGATGATGCTGCCACAGCAGTCATAAATGGTGCTGAAAAACAAAACACTACACTATGACAATTTCCAACATCTGCCGACTTAGGGAAGGATTTAAGCGATCACTCAAGAGGAAGTGGAAAACTCCAAGACTATTGTTACTGAATGAAGTACTATTCACCATAGAATGTAAGGAGTGTAGGACTGGTATAAATAAATAAGAGGAAACAGTGGATCTAGTTGTGTTGGCCATGTACGACATTAACATCATTATAAGAATAGACTATCTTTAAGGAAGGCCTTATTTTATCAGAATGCGCAATAGAAATGTGATTTGAGCAAGAAATACTACCCAAAAATTAAGGTGCTACAATAGACAGATGGTCAAATCAAGAGAACCATCCAAACACCGCAAGATATCTTATGAGCTTTTGTTATTGACTTCAGGAGAAGAGGGGATGAGCACCCATATCTTGTCAAGTTCACCTATGATAGTAGTTCTAGCAGAACATTGGCACAGCTCCATTTGAGGCATTGTATGGTCGAGCTTGCATAAATCCAGCCTGCTAGAATGAGGTCGAGGAAAGGAAGATCACTGGTCTAGAGCCGGTCTAAGTTACAGCAAATACCGTGCGGGTAATTAGGAAAAGGCTTAGGACAAGCTAAAGTAGGAAGGAAAGTTATGCTAATTGGCAAAGGAAACCTTTAGAGTTTCAAGTAGGCGATCATGTCTTCCTTAAGGTGTTGACCATGAGAGGAGTATCGCACCCTATAAAGAAAGGGAAGTTAAGAGCTACATACACATTTAAATTTCGAGGATAAAATTTTCTTAGGGAGAAGCGTTGTAACATCCTCGATTTCAACCCTTATTTTGGTCCCGACTAAGAAGTTAAGGATTAGTACTCAAATGGTGGGAATAGGCCATGTGTCGACCTGAAGGTCATTTATAGGTGGTGAATTGTGGCGTGAGACCTTGGATTGGCCACAGGACTGACCCTAGGATCGGTTGATTGGCCCAACACCTGGCCCTTAGACCCATCCAAGAGCCCTTTTACACAATAAAGGAGAAGTTCGAACTTGGTTTTGCTAGTTAAGCCCGGTTGCGTATGGTTTATCCGATCATGGCTTAGGCATGAACCTCGGGTCAAATAAGGTAGTTGATCGGGGTCAAAGTTGATTAGTCCTTGCTTGATGACAAGGCCTTCAAAACTAAGATATTTTCAAGTTGCATTTAATACCCTCATCTTGTAGTTAATTGAGGATTGACTGGGCATGGACACTTGGCATGTTGAGCCTTTTCCTTGGAAGATAAGATTAGACTTGGACTTGGAAACCATTAATGAATGAGACACCTAGGCCTTGGACTAGTCAAAGCATCTTAAAAAAACAAATGTGAACACGCGTGAATGCCTTAAAGGAATTGTGGAAAAAGAAGACCTTGGAGCCTAGGCCTAATACTACCCCAGAACCTAAGTGTGAAAGGTGGACTTTGGAGCCCACAAGAGAGGGGCTCCACACCCACAAAGATAGAGAGGGGAAAGCCAAGACAAATCCAATTTTAGACCAAGATAAGTCTACTTCCTCTTTTGGACTTTAGCCGATTAATAACCAGGATAAGGTGTACAAGTTGTCTTAGGGTCTAATTAGAATTTTGGAAGATAAGGTTGTACAACCATTGATGACCCTTGACTCAAAAACCAAGTGGGAGACTCCTCTTTCCAACTAGAATTCACCACATTTAATTTTCGAAATTACTAGACCTTTGTTGTTTTCCAATTTTACAAAGCTTCTTGTGTTATGAATTTAAAGAAACTTCATGAAATGGTTCGAAAAATCTTGACCTACAACATACTTAAATTTTAGATTTTTCTAAGATCAAATGGTTGGGACGAAGGACCAATCATTTAATGTTTAGAGCCTGTCTCGTGTAGTGAAAAAGGGCAACCAGTTTGCCTTCTCGAATTTTTATAAAAATTTTCCTTTCAGATTTGGATATGCTTCCTTCACAAAGGTTTTAAAGGATATTTATGTCTACAACATATAAAATTTTCAAAGAATTTGGTAAATATTTGGATTTCAAAATGGGTCCTTTGTGGTCATTTGATCTACTCGACATGCTAATTGTTTCGTTGTGTTTAATGATTTGGTGCTCTTTCCAAAGCACTAATTAGACTTGGCTTCCTTCATGAAAGATGTTATTTAAGATCTTATCTACAACATATTAATTTTTGATAATTATTTAAGTCTACTTGTTATGGGAATAATACTGATTTCCAAAATTGCTCAAGAGTATCTCTCACCCCGGGATGGATGAGTCATGCCCAAGTTTGGAGTCTAGTTCTTAATTTCCATCTTGAGGTGTCCCAAGCTACTTAAATATATTCATACCCTATTTTTAGGCTTGATGACCAAGTAAGGCCCTCTTAAATGCTTCTTGACCGGGTTTATATGATACAAATTATGAAGGTCCATTAAATGACCTAGGGCACCTAGTAAAAGGGGAGACAAGTGTGAACAAGTGCAAACACATTTATTGAGTTGTAGGCTAAGTATGAACACATGCGAACGCATTTAATGAGTTGTGGGTGAACTGTTAATGCATGTGAACGCATTTAATGAGTTGCAAGCTAAGTGCAAACATGTGCGAACGCACTTAATGCCATTATGGACCATTCTTGGGGTAGGCCCTATAAATAAGGGTAGAACTCTCCATCCCAAGCCATCCTAAGCCTTTCTACCTCTCCTCATTTCCCTCAACCGACCAACCTCTCCCTTTTCTCCTCAATTCGGCTATATTGCCGTTGGTCTTGCTGCCATCGCCACTAGTCTAGAAAGTTGTAAGTAGAATCTCTAACTCTTGAGTAGGAGGATAGCATGCGTCGTTGAATTTAGTGGTGTGCTCACCCATGTAAACCGTGCGTATGTTGTAATATTCTTTTGTATGGTTTGCTCATGTTTGCATGCTTGAGTATGTTCATGCCTCAAGAAAAGGTCGAGGTTCCCTCGACTTGGAATCAACGTCAACTCATGATGGCCTAAGCCACGAGGTTTTAGATTAGCATTAAAACGTGTTGATTCCAAGTCTTGCTTTGTTCGAACATCGGCCTAGGCATGCGTGTCAAGCCACAAACCAAGAATCGTGCCCGACATTTCATACAATACGATGTTAAGAGCCATGGCACACTTATTTGAATGAGTATGCCTTCGGGCCACATATGAGTCGACTAAGAAGAAAAGTAAAAATTGGCTTGTGTGATGCACTTTTATGATGCACTTAAAGAGAAAAAAGCGTATGTCGCCACATAGCATTGGTGGTGATACCTCATTTATTGAATGGGATGCCTTAGTTGAGCTAAGATGCTTGGGTTTAAGCCCAAATGCCTCGATTAAGCTAGTCCTAGGATGCCCTAGTTGAATCAGGATATGTTGAAGTGTTCATTCACAAGTTAAAGGGAAACATGCATTGAAGTATGCTGTAATGGACATCTACATGTAGTCGAGGTGTAGCATTAAGTTTGCTATTAATCTACCATCGACATTGTATTACGGGTATTGTGCCTGCTAGATTTTGATGAGGAGATGTCCTCCTAGTAGAGAATTAGGGGTTTTACTTAGTGAGTCCATGACTCATCCTGTTATTTTTCAAAATTGTAGGCATGGAGGTCTCACACTAGTTTTTGAGTTATAGTCTCGCTAGAGGAGCTAAGGTTTACCTCAGCCTTTCAAGCATAGAACATATGGTAGTCATCAATATAGCAGTCCTTCACCAAAAGGCTTGTAAATATAATTGATGTAATTGTGTATTTGCAAGTGATTGTTTTCTTGGCTGTTTGTTGTTATCTAGGTGTTGTATGTATGCTTCCACATGTTTTGGATGAAAAGATAAAAGAAACGAGATGGTGATGCGCTTAAGACGTCGTAAAAATAACCCTTGTGGCTTGAGACCCTGGGGATGGAATTAGAGTCGTTACATTTTTTATATCAAAGCGGGGTTATTACCTGGAGCGATAAGGTGCACTTGGAGTCATGGGATAGTTAGCTAGGAAAACACTTTGTGCATGTGATTTGTTGTTTCATTGATGTTTTCAATAGTAGTTCATGACCATTAACCCCTTATTGTGTTGTAGAAAGCCTTCCTAGAATTTTTGTTGTTGCAACATGAGTACTGAGGACGAGGTGGTCACAAGAGGAAAGCCGACTCAGGCTAATCGAGTTCCGTAGGAAAGCCGAAAGAAGACCCTCGACTGGATGAAATTCTACGAGCTCTTGAGACCATTGGAAGCATAATGGGGCAACAAGCACAACATCAAGTGGCTTCTATTTCTAGGAATGCCTTTATGGCTTGAAACGAAAGCGGAAATGGAGAACGGCCTATGTAGGGACTGGTGGAGCAATTTCTAAAGTTGCGACCCCCGAGGATTGCCGGGGTAGGAGATCTCGAAGAAGTCGAATCATGGATCAATATGTTAGAAAAGATATTTGCACTTTTAAGGTACTCTGATGAAGATAAGGTAACCTTGGCAGTGTACTAACTGGAGGGTGATGTGAGTCACTGGTGGAAGGCAACACAAGGAATGGTGTTCCCTGCTGATACTACCGTGACTTAGAATGCATTTATCAAGGCGTTCAACGAAAAATATTTTTGTGAATGTGATCATGACAATAAGATGGCGGAGTTTCTACAACTTCAACAAAACAACATGAGTGTTGATCAGTATGAGGCAAAATTTGCCGAGCTGTCAAAATAAGCCCCCAAGTTGATTGAGGATCCAGTGGATAGGGCAAGAGATTTCCGGATGGCTTGAAACCTGACATCCTGAGTTTATTGGTGCCATTAAACCTCAAGGGCTACAACGAGCTATACGAACGAGCCCAGCTACTAGAAAGAGATTTCCTTGAGTGACTTACCACAACAATTTATCAAGGAAGGCCTTATCATTCAATCTCTCAAGTCGTTCAGCATCGTGACCAGAGGCTGATACAAGAAGAAAAACATTCATTCGATTCCAACAAGAAGAATAAGACCCCAAGGCTGACCTTCACTCCAAGGGATGTATGCTCCGATTGTGGAATGTAACATGGCAACGCTCATGCTTAAGTTGAATAGGAGCTTGTCTCGGTTGTGGTCAGTAAGGCCACATTATTAGAGATTGCCCATAACAGCCGCAAATGATGCTGTTTCAATAGTCGCAAATGGTGTTGCAAAAAGAAGCACTGCACTACGACAATTTCCAACGTCCATCAGCTTGGGGAAGGGTTTATGCGGTCACTCAAAAGGAAGTAAAAAACTACAATACTATTGTTACAAAATGAAGTACTATTTACCATAGAATGCAAGGAGCGGTGGATCTAGTTGTGTTAGCCATGTATGACATTTACATCATTATAAGAATAGACGATCTTTAAGGAATGCCTTCTTTTATCAAAATGCGCAGCAAAAGCATGATATGAGCTAGAAATACTACCAAAAAATCGAGAGAACCATCCAAATGCTGCAAGACATCTTATGAGCTTGTGTTATCGACTTTAAGAGAAGGGAGGATGACCACCCATATCTCGTCAAGTTCACCTGTGATAGTAGTTCCATAGAATATTGGCATGGCTCCATTTGAGGCATTGTATGGTCGAGCTTGCAAAAATCCAGTATGTTGGAACAAGGTTAGGGAAAGGAAGATCACTAGTCCAAAGTCGGTCTAACTTATGGTAGATACCATGCAAGTAATTAGGGAAAGGCTTACAGCAACCGAAAGTAGGCAGAAAAGTTATGCTGATTGGCGAAGGAAGCCTTTAGAGTTTCAAGTAAGCGATCATGTCTTTCTTAAGGTGTCGCCCATGAGAGGAGTATCACACCCTAGAAAGAAAGGGAAGTGAAGTACCAAGTATGCTTTAAATTTTGAGGATGAAATTGTTTTAGGGAGAAGCATTGTAACATCCTCGATTTCAACCCTTATTTTGGTCTCGACTAATAATGTAAAAATCAGTATGCTAATGGTGGGAATAGGCCATGAGTCAACCCAAGGGATGGTTGTGGGCCGTGAATTGTGGCGCGAGACCTTGGACTGGCCATAGGACCGACCTTAGGATCAGTTGACTAGCTTAAGGCCTAGCCCTTGGATCCATCAGAGAGCCTTTTTACACAATAAAGGAGAAGTCCGAACTTGGTTTCGTCGGTTAAGCCCGATTGTGTCTGCTTCATCCGATCATAGCTTAGGCACGAACCATAGGTCAAAAAAGGGAGTTAATCATGGTCAAACTTTATTAGTCCCTGCCTGATGACAAGGCCTTCAAAACTAAGATATTTTCAAGTTGCATTTAATGCCCTCATCTTGTAGTTTATTAAGGAGCGTTTACTAGGCATGGACACTTGGCACGTTGAGTCTTTGCCTTGGAAGATAAGATTAGACTTGGACTTGGAAACCATTAATGAAGGAGACACCTATGCCTTGGACTAGTCAAAGCATCTTAAAAAAACAAATGTGAACATGTGTGAACGCCTTGAGGGAATTGTGGAAAAAGAAGACCTTAGAACCTAGGCCTATTATTACCCTAGAACCTAAGTGTGAAAGGTGGACTTTGGAGCCCACAAGAGAGAGGCTACACACCTAGAGAGAGGGAGAGGGGAAAGCCAAGACAAGTCCAACTTTGGACCAAGATAAGTCTACTTTCTCTTTTGGACTTTAGCCAATTAATAATCGAGATGAGGTGTCCAAGTTAGTTTATGGTCTAATTAGAATCTTAGAAGATAAGGTTGTACAGCCATTGATGACCCTTGACTTAAAAACCAAGTGGGAGCACTCCTCTTTCCAACTAGAATTTACTACCTTTAATTTTCGAAATTACTAGACCTTTGTTGTTTTCCAATTTTACAAAGCTTCTTGTGTTACGAATTTAAAGAAACTTCCTCATGAAAGTGGTTCAAAACATCTTGACCTACAACATACTTAAATTTTAGATTTTTCTGAGATCAAATGGTTAGGACGAAGGATCAATCTTTTATCGTCTAGAGCCTATCCCGTGTAGTGAAAATGGTGACTAAGTTTCTTTCTCAAATTTTTATAAAATTTTTCCTTTCGAATTGAGATATGATTTCTTCACAAAAGTTTAAAAGTATATGTATGTATACAACATATAAAAATTTTAAAAATTTTGGTAAATATTTGGATTTCAAAATGGGTCCTTCTTTGCGATCGTTGGATCTACTTGACAGGGAAATTGTTGGGAAGTGTTTAGTGACTTGGTGGTCTTTCCACAACACGAATTAGACTTAGATTCCTGCATGAAATATGTTATTTAAGATCTTCTCTATAACATATTAAAATTTCATAATTTTTCGAGTCCTTTTGATAAGTGAATGACATTCATTTTGGAAATTGCTCAAAACCATTTTTCACCCCAGGATGGATGAGTCACGCCCAAGCTTGGAGTCTAGTTCTTAATTGCCATCTAAGGTGTCCTAAGCTACTTAGTTATATTCATATACTATTTTTAGGCTTGATGACCAAGTAAAGCCCTCTTAAATGCTTCTTGACCGGGTTTATTTTTGACAAAT
Organism: Eucalyptus melliodora; assembly: GCA_004368105.4. NCBI lineage: Eukaryota > Viridiplantae > Streptophyta > Magnoliopsida > Myrtales > Myrtaceae > Eucalyptus > Eucalyptus melliodora. The sequence goes on from CM023411.3 coordinate 6,909,931, forward strand.
TATGGAGGTCCATTAAATAACCTATGGCACCTAGTAAGGGGGAAGACAAGTGTGAACAAGTCTGAATGCAATGTAGGCTAAGTATGAACATGTGGGAACACATTTAATGAATTGCGGGCTAAGTGTGAACACATGCAAACACATTTAATGAGTTGCGGGCTAAGTGTGAACACGTGTGAACGCATTTAATGAGCTGTGGGGTAAGTACGAACACATGCAAATGCACTTAATGCCCTTTTGGACCATTCTTGGGGGAGGCCCTCTAAATAGGGGTAAAACTCTCCATCCCAAGCCATCTTGAGCCTTTCCCACTCTCCTCATTTCCCTCAACCAACCAACCTCTTCCTCTTCTCCTCCATTCGACCATCTTGCCCCCTAGGAGTCCTTGTCGTTGGTCTTGCCACCGTCGCTGCTAGTTGAAGCTGTCGGTCTAGAAAGCTATAAGTAGAACCTCTAAGTTTTGGCTAAGGCGATAGCCTACATTGTCGAGTTTAGTGGTGTGCTCACCCGTGTAAACCGTACGTATGTTGTAATCTTCTATTGTATAGTTTGGTCATGTTTGCAAGCTTGAGTGTGTTCACGCCCCAAGATGAGGTCAAGGTTCACTCAGCTTAGAATGGACGTCAAGTTGCGATGGCCTAAGCCGTGAGGCTTTAGATCGGTATTGAAACGTGTTGATTCCAAGTCTTGCTTACTTCGAACATCGACTTAGGCATGCAGCTCAAGCCACGAACCAAGAATTGTGCCCAGTATATTATATAGTATGATGTTAAGTGCCAAGGCACACTCACTTGATTGAGCGCACCTTCGGGCCACGTATGAGTTGACTAAGAAGAAAAGTAAAAATCGGCTTGTGTGATGTACTTTTATGATGCACTTAAAGGAAAAAGCATCCATCGCCACATCGTGTTGGCGGTGATACCTCGTTCATTGAACCGGATGCCTTGATTAAGCCAAGATGCCTAGGTTTAAGCCTAGATACATCGTGTAAGCTAGCCCCGAGATGCCTTAGTTGAGCCCGAATGCCTTCCTAAGCTAGCGCCAAGATGCATTGGTTGAGCCAGGATATCGTGGTGGAGCTAGGAAGCCCAGATCAAGCCAAGAGGACTTGGTCGAGCCGGGAATAAGTTAAATGAATCTTTTATGCATGTTGGTATTGCATAAGCATGATATATTGATGTGTTCATTAATAAGCTGAAGGTAAGTATGTATTGAAGTATGATGTAATGGACATCTACATGTAGTTGAGGTGTAGCATTAAGTCTATTATTAATCTGTCATCGACATTATATTACGAGTGTTGTACCTGCTAGATTTTGACGATGAGATGTCCTCCAAGTAGAGAATTAAGGGTTTTACTTACTAAGTCCACGACTCACCCTGTTGCTTTTTAGAATTGTAGGCATGAAGGTCTCACACTAGTTCTAGAGTTGTAGTCTCACTAAAAGAGTCAAGGTTTTCCCCGACCTTTTTAGCATAGAATACATAGTAGTTGTAAATATAACGGCCCATCACAAAAAGGCTTGTAAATATAATTGATGTGATTGTGTATTTGCTGGCAGTTTGTTGTTGTCTAGGTGTTGTATGTATGATTCCACGTGTTCTTAATGAAAAGATAAAAGAAACGGAATGGCGATGTGCTTGGGACGTCGCGAAAATAGCCTATGTCACTCAAGACCTTGGGGATGGAGTCGAGGTCATTACATTTTTGGTGCCTAGAAGGACTTATGCATGAACTGCAAAGGCTGACCCTGAGGCCCAAATTTGAGTGATTTTTGAATTTTACTTGTCATTATTATTCGATCTTAGCCTGATGTTGTGCTTTTGATTGTTTTGACGTGTATGTTTATTTCTTTCCATTGTATGCACCTAGTTACAATTCTTAAAATTGGTTTAGATTAGGATCCCAAAGATAAAGATGACGTGAAGATGGCGAAAGGTCGATATCCATTCCGACCATGCTTTTGTATCATTCACCCCTGACACATGTCTCGAGTTGTTGTTGTTTGTATAAAAAACTGACAAGTCATGGGTTCTTCTCTTTCTTGTCCTTTAATCATATTTCTACTTTTATCTTTCTTAGAATTGCATGATAGATTTACTGTTTTCCTTGGTTGTTTAATTACGGTCTTGCACTTTCAATTCATTTAATTGTCTTCTTTTCATCTTTCTTAGAAATAGAATAGCATGAAAATGATTACCCATTATTAGGTACCGAAAGGGCGCTAATAAAAATATTAGCGTAACCCAAGTTCTTGAACCTAGATATTTGGTTGCATAAAAATTGAGGGACTACTCCCGACCCTAGATTGGGTTTTCTAGCCAACCCCCCAAAACAAGGCTAGTGGCAACTCTCGTCTTATCTTTAGGTTGTCTAAAACAACTAGACCATACAAATGAATTCGTCATGAGGGGTATGAACCTCAAGAAAAGATTCACAATCGTGATTTAGCATACTTGAGATGGTGAAGCCAATAAAGTTGAAGTGATACCATCTTTGGTGGATGTACATCTCGAGAAGGCTATCATGGTTGTTAAAAGTACCCTTAACTCACGTTTACATCCAGATTTCTTTCGACCTTAAAACTATCGATTGAGACTAACTGTGACGTTGATGTAGGGTCACAACACCTTTCGTTGTCACATAGGATACGAGTTTTAAAGAGCTCGTGATCGTAATTAAGTGAACTCATAGAAGGTTCATCCGGGGGTTAGGTGATGACATCCTTGTGGTTGAGAACGTTGAGGGAACATTCGCGATCAAGTATCCCTAAATTTGACCTTCCTCTCCTTCCCTCTCCCCGAGGGTCGCGAGAGTAGAGATCGGGTCGCGACACCGTTTGGTTTCCTTTTGACCTTAAAACCATTGATCAAGATGTGCCGTGGCATCAATGTAAGGTCACAACAAATCCCGCTGTCACACGAGGTGCGAGCTTAGGAGAGCTCCCGACCATGACTAAGTGAACTAATATGGTTGATCCCAAAAGATGAGGTGATGACATCTTTGGAGTTACACACCATGAGGGAACTCCCACGGTCAAGTGCTTTTAAACCCACCTTTACGTTGATCGCTCGCCAATAGGGTGCCAAGATTGGGTCGTGACACTTCCTAAAGCATAAATCTGAGGTATTCCATCGATTCAAGAATTTTAAGGCATTGATTGATAAGCAGCCAAGTAAACAAATCAAATGTGTGAGAACTAATAACGGCATGAAAATCTGTGGTAAGGATTTTATTGAGTTTGACCAAAAGGTAGGGTTTCTAAGACACCACATAGTTCCTAGGACACCACAGTAGAATGGCATTGCATAACGGAAGAATGAAATTCTACTTGAGCAACCTCAGTGCATGCTTTCGCATGCAAGATTAGGTAAGGAATTTTTGGTTGAAGCAATAAATATGACTTGTTACATGGTTAATCAATCTTCATCATCTGCTATCGAGTGGAAGACTTCTGAGGAAGCATGGTTGGGGAAACTTGTTGATTGCTCCAAATTATAGATATTTGGATATCCTATGTATTCTCATGCGAATATGGTATAGTTGAGCTAAGGGTGAAGAATTGCATATTTTTAGGGTATGCACAAGCGGTGAAACATTACCAGCTATAGTGCACTGATCCTAGATCACCTAATTTTCTAATTAGCAGAGACATGATCTTCGACAAGACCGAAATGCTTCAAAGGAGGAGTCTTGAGATTCAACTAGCAAAGCAAACGGATCATGGTGTTAGAAGTGAGATGCAGCTTTAGATAGAGCCTGAGGAGAATTCAAAGGTAATAGAGGAAAAGACCGTAGAGGCCACAATTCTTAAAGATGGTGATATAGAACAATCAGCATGACATTATAACCATGGGTAAACAGAGAATGCGAATTAGATCACCGATAGGTTATAGTTATTTTGATATTGCCTATGCACTAAATGTAGGTGATGAGGTGGAGACAGATGAGCCTTCGTCCTACCTTAAGGTGATGACTAATGTTGAGTCATCGTAGAGGCTAAAGGCTATGAATGAAGAAATATAATTACTCTATCAAAATCAAACATGAGAGCTGGTCAAAGTAGCCAAAAGCCATAAGGTTGTTGGATGCAAATGGGTCTTCAAACGGAAATAGGGCATTCTCAGTGTAGAGGCAATTAGGTTCAAGGCAAAACTTGTTTCAAAAAGGTATACTTAGCAAGAAGGCATCGACTATAAAAATGTGTTATATCCTGTGGTAAGGTATATCTCTATTTGTGTATTACTTGCCTTAGTTGTTGCATAAGATCTTGAGCTGGAGCAACTAGATATGAAAACGACATTTCTTCATGGTGAATTGGAGGAACAAATGTAACATCCTCAACTTCAAGCCCTTTAAATGGTAAAAGAGAAGTCTGAACTTGGTTTCACCAATTAAGCCCGATTGTGTCTGATTCCTCCAATCCAACCATGTTTTAGGCATGAACCCCGAGCCAAATAAGATAGTCGATCGTGGTCAGATTTGATTAGTCCGGGATGATAAGGCTTTCAGAACTTAGATATTTTCCAAGTTGCATTTAATGCCTTCATCATGTAGTAAATTAAGGAGCACGGACTGTGACACCCCGAACCCTTCGTAGGTCGTCACCAGCGCCGGTGTTACACTTGATTTCCTTTACTATCTTGTACTTAAAACAAGCGCCGTTAATCACAGGCATTTTTTTTTTTAAAGCGGTCCCAGCGCGACTCATAGCGGAAGCAAATTAAACATCTCCATCTCTCCCTTTACTAACCATGATACCAATACACACCAGCTAAACATCGGGATTTTATAAACGAACATTGACACTTTATTTACATATTCTTTTAGGATGGGACTCCTCCTTTCTCGGGTCGATACAAAACAAGAAAAGCGAGGACTCTGCCATGTCTTGCCTAAAATCTCAAAAAGAAACTATCAACCCTCTACATCAAGCGCACAACCCCCCATCGAAAGTGTCGATTATCTATATCAAAAAGATTCAGCTCCTACTCATTGCGCGTGGGTCTCACACCCAACCCGGTGCATCAGGCGGTGGCGGCGGCAACATCCCTCGCATAGCTCCATCTCGACGAACGTGCACAGAAATGAACTCCTGAATGACAAGACCCCTAGCCAGGCCCACGTCATACATCACTAGACAACGTACTTGGATAAAAGTCAGTCCGGGAACAGAGGGACAGTCTATCTCAACACACTCGACCTCTACATCGAATGGTATCCCGTAAAATGTACCACGCGTGACGGCAGGTAGCGGCATACTTGCTAATCTGAAATGTTATCCCCAAAAGGGGTGAGTACAACCACTCAGCAGATAGGGAAATCCAATAACATCCCAATGCATCATGCATATCATCACACGTTGCAAGCATCACTTACCTTGTAATCATGCGTATCATACATCATCACATCATATATATATCATCATCATGGCATATCATATATCATTATCATCATTATGCATTTCATCATGCATATCATACCATGGATGATCATCATGTCACGCCACACATCAACATCATGCATCATCATGCATATCATACCATGGGTGATCATCATGTCGCACCACACATCATCATTATGCATCATCATGCATATATTATCATAGGTGATCATCATATCACATCACATGCCATCGTCCTCATGCATCATCATGCATATATTATCATAGGTGATTATCATATCACATCACATGCCATCGTCATCATGCATCATCATGCATATATTATCATAGGTGATCATCATATCACATCACATGCCATCGTCCTCATGCATCATCATGCATATATTATCATAGGTGATTATCATATCACATCACATGCCATCGTCCTCATGCATCATCATGCATATATTATCATAGGTGATCATCATATCACATCACATGCCATCATCATCATGCATCATCATGCATATATTATCATAGGTTATCATCATATCACATCACATGCCATCATCATCATGCATCATCATGCATATATTATCATAGGTGATCATCATATCACATCACATGCCATCATCATCATGTATCATCATGCATATATTATCATAGGTGATCATCATATCACATCACATGCCATCGTCATCATGCATCATCATGTCATGAGTTAATTATCATCTTTATCTTTCAATTTTGATCACCACATCACCCATTTCTCAAATCATCAATCTCATCATCAACCCTTCGGGCAGAAACCTCCGACAGGGTTCCTGGCAAACTCAGCCATCCCATGGCCACCGGGCTTCCGGCCCCCCACATTCCGGGCATCTCGCATCTCAACTAGCATCACGAGGCATTCCCTTCGGGCAGAAACCTCCGACAAGGTTTCCGGCCTTTACCCTTCTAGCCAGGCATCTCGCACCCACATCCTGGCATCGCGAGGCATTCCTTTCGGGCAGAAACCTCCGATAGGGCTTCCGGCCCCCCACATTCCGGGCATCCTGAATTTCCCAGGGAATCTCTGGAATTACGCCACCAGGCCACCAGACATCATCCTCCACCACAACCACTTACTCACATACCATTTTCCACATTCACCATCCTTTTAATCTTATTATTACATGGCATATGATTCACACATACATCACAATTTATGATCATACATGCACCAATGTCATACAACAATGCATAATAAATTCAATGAAATTCATGGCCAATAAAATAATCCCTTATTATTTTATTATTATTATATTATTATTATATTATTATATTATTATATTTATTTATTTTCATAAATAAATACTAAATTTAATATCCATGATTTTCCCAAAATCATAATATCCAAACAATCACTAAACAAATCAATAGGATCACAATTTCATACAAAATTCATGGCCAAATTGAATTTCTCATAATTTCACAATTTCCACAAAATAGCACATGAGATTCGGATAATGGCCAGAATTGCACAGTTTCCAAATAAATTCGATTAAAATACTCATATGGCCTTCAAAAATTACGAAATTTTACAGGGTGATAGCCAACACATTTTCGTACACTTTTCATTCAGAACTCTAAGCTAAATTCTTTTTATATTAATTTATACAACCCCACGAAACTTCTGGAAACACTACCGTGACGTCCAGAACACACTCCTCCGAAATTCTTAGTTTTCACCTATCAATTCTCTTTAGTATCCTCTGAAATTTGAGTATGTTATGTACTAAGGTGTCCTTTACAGGTTTCATGAAGAGATCTAGGTCAAATAACCAAATTATGGTCACCATTTAAGTCCATGAAGTATCGGGTGTCTCGAAATACTTCACCAGAACCATCATTTTCAAGATCTAACCGATTCACCGAGCTATACTCGTTCTTTTTGCTTCAAATTTGAGTATGTTGTAGCTTAAGGTGTTACCTTTAACTTTTGTGAAGACATTGAAGTCAAATCTTCAACAGAAATCAACATGCAAACAAGAATATAGCAAGAGGTCAGCCAAAACTTCACAGATCTAGGGTCTCCGTATAATGGAACTTTAACCCCTCATATCTCCATAATTTTCCACGAAATTTCAGTATGTTATATTAAAAGACGTTAGCTACAACTTTAATGAAGACATCGAAGCCAAAATCGAACTCCAAACACACATGCAAGCTCAAACAAGCTACTGACTCCAACAAACCGAACAAGAACAGTCACACGGTTTGCAAATAACCAACTCTTACCTCGGTTTTTCGCACAAATCACACCTAAAACCGAACATGCAACCACCACAACAAACATGCAAGAGAAGTTACGGACTCCACTTGCCTCTAAGATGGACACACGACGACGAACGGCGATGATCGGACGGCGAACGAATGGCGCACCCCACGGCTCCGCCTCCTTCCCTCTCGGTCTCTCTCCCTTTCTCTCAAACTCTCTCTCTTTCTCACCCTCTCTTTGGACGAATTGAAGCAAGTAACCGGCCACTCTCTCTCCTCATCCCTTTTATATCCCCTTAATCCCATCATTTGCAATCATGAGATTGCCTACAAACCCACCAATGCATGCTCTTGCCCCTTGCCACTTGTCATTTTTATTTTTGAATTGGATTTGGGCTTGTTGGGCTTTGGAGTTGGGCCATCCAGCCACTCCTCTTGGGCTGGTCGAATTCCCTCTTGTGGGCTTCCATTTGGGCCGGCCATTCGGCCCACTACGCTTAGGCCAAATGGGTCTAAGGCCCATTCCAAAATTCAACCCCTTTTTCCTTTTTTTTTTTTGAATTCCTTTCTATAAATATTTCCAAATTCAAATTTCATCTTGGCCGAAGTCTTAGGATATTTTTGCTCATTGAAATTTAAATCATATGGCCAAGCATAGATTATTAATCTATTAAATTTAAATACACAAATCATCAAATTAAAAGACAAATTGGCTAAGGCATAAGCCAAAAGAAATTCTATCACCTAACTAGGAACTTCAACGCACCTTATGGCTTGTCATTAAATTTGGGATGCCACACAGACACCTGGCACGTTGGGACTTTACATTATAAGATAAGATTAGATTTGGATTTAAAGCCATTAATGAAGAGGGACACCTCAGCCTTGGATAATCAAAATTTCTTGGAAAAACAAGTGTGAACAAGTGTGAACATATTAAATAATGTGGGGAGAAAGATATCCCTATAGCCTAGGCCCATTATTATCCCAGAATCTAAGTGTGAATGGTAGACTTTGGAACCTACAAAGGAGAGGCCACATGTAGAGAGAGAGAGAGGCGAAGGCCAAGACAAGTCCAACTTTGGACCAAGACAAGTCTACCTTATCTCTTTTGGACATTAGCCAATAAATAACTTAGACAAGTGTCCAAGCTAGTATAGAGCCTACTTAGGATCTTGGGAGATAATATTGTACAGCCATGGATGACCCTTGATTCAGGGTCAAGTGGGAACACTCATCTTTTCAACTTGAATTTACCTCATTTAATTTTCAAAATTTCTAGACCTTTGTTGTTTGCCAATTTTATAGAGCTTTTTATGTTATGAATTTGGAGAAGCTTCCTTCATGAAAGTCATTCAAAATATCTTGATCTAAAATTTTCTTAAATTTCATATTTTTCTGAGGTAAAATGGTTAGAACGAAGGCCCAATCAATTACTGTATAGAACCTGCCCAGTATAGTGAAAACGGTAACCAAGTTGCTTTCTCGAATTTTTATCAAATCTTCCCTTTCGAATTTGGACATGCTTCCTTCACAAAAGTTTTTAATGAAATATTTATCTTCAACATATTAAAATTTGAAAGAGTTTTGTGAATATTTGGATTTTAAAATGAGTCTCTCTCTCTCTCTCTCTCTCTCTCTCTCTCTCTCTCTCTCTGACCATTGACTCTGCTCGACGGATGAATTTTTGGGTTGAGTTCAATGAATTACTGCTCTTTCTACAGAATGAATTTGGCTTCGATTCCCTCATGAAAAATGTTTTCTAAGGTCTTCTTTACAACATATTAAAATTATATAATTTTTCAAATCCATATGGTAAGGTAATGGTACTGATTTTGAAAGTTGCTCAAAACTATTTTTGCCTTAGAATGGGAGAACCACATGCCCAACTTGGATAGGAAGGGGGCTGCACGCCCAACTTGAAGAGCAAGCTAATCTAGAGACTTATTGGCTTGAAGATAAGAATGTGGCACCCCCTGAACGGCCCCCGATCCATTAGGGTCGCCACAGATACCTTTTGCTTTCTCTCTCTACCTGAAGGTCTATTACTCTGATACCATGAAATTTTCAGGAAGTCCATGAGTCATGGGGGTTTATAATTCTTACATCGGTCTCTGGGCAGAAATATAGCGGAAGCATATTCAACATCTCCCTATCCCATATTTAGAAACGATGCACACTAACTACACATTTTTATAGGTAAAAGCCAGTCACTTTTATTTACATAAACCTGATGGACGTCTTAGCCAGTACATCAAAATGCCAAGATTTTTCTAAACTCAGCTATTTTCAAAAGGTACTCGACTCTCTAACAACCATGTACATAGGCTCATCAGTCAGTGTCGGCGGTCCAAAAATGCTTCGTCTGCTGACCATCACTCTCGGTCACACGCAATCCAGTCCATCAGTTGGCAGCAGTGGCAACGGCCCCAGCATATTCCCATCACGGCGGAAGAACACAGTCAGAAACTCCTAAATCACTAGGGCAGCGGGAGGACCAATGTCAAACATGATCAGTACCCGCACTTGAACAAAGACAAACCCTCGTTTCTCAGGATGATGGTGCTCCGAACACTCACACTGAAGATCAATCGGAATACAATAAATGTGCCGAGGGTGACTGGTAGCAGAGGCATATCTCCTAGTCTGAAATGTTAGTCCCCAAAAGGGATGAGTACAACCACTCAGCAGTAAAAGATTCACTAAGCTATATCATGCAGTACCATCAATATCTAGATTCATACAAGAAAGATAAAAAAAAAAAGCATATTGTCCATGAGATGAGAATGCATCAAATCTATAAAACTCTTTAATGTAATGGTTTGTGCAATCTCGAAAGAGTAAATCGCATATAATTAGAGGAATATATCAATTTTAATATTCAAAAAGGATTTCACCCCCTAGAGGACCAATGTTTGCATCATTTTGGGATCTCACACACAATCCTGGCGTCACGAAAGCCTTCGGCATTCAGCCATTAGGGCCATCGGGCATCCGGAGCATGTTACGTCACACCTCCAGGCATCTCGCACCCCACCTGGCATCACGAGGAATCTCCGGGGTGCACCATGAAAATGGTTACCCCTACCCTCCGGATTTACGTACCGACTACCATACAATAGAGCATCCTAATGCTCCCGGGGAAAACCTCTAGGGCATTACGGACCCTAGGCATCCAAAGGACATCGACTCACTCGAGCCTTCGGGCCTCCCGACTCCCGGGGCATCGTTGACCCGAGGGTCCAACGGCAACATTAGCATCTTAATTCATTTCAATGCCGAAAATATTTTCAATGCAATAACATTAGAAATCTCATGAGTCTTTGTCAAAACTTTCGGTATTGAGTGATATTGCCAAATGCCAAAACCATCGCACTAGATGATAAATCAAGACGCATTCGCCTTAAGAGAAATGTTTAAGTAATTTCGAAATATAGACAACCCAAAATCAGAATACATGATTCTAGTAGAAATTTTGGAAAAATCCTTAAACGAACTTGGAAAATTTTAAATTTTGGATATGTTATGTATAAGATCAAAAAGGAAGAAATTTCATGAAGAACACTAAATCAATTTGTTAAGAATAGAAAGTGTAAATCCGCACAACCCAGCCCAAATAGTTCTTTAGAAAATCGTTAAAATGCCAGGCTATAACCCATTTGTTTGAACAATGCGGTTTCCATGAAATCTTTCTTGCCTAAACCACCCTTTTCTCACTTTCAAAAGTTTCACAAGTAGACCTTTTAATCCCTACTTAAGCAAAAACCGAAACCACATAGAAACAATTCTACTCTTCTTCAATCTCATGGTTCTAATTCATCTCAATCATCCAAAAACCCAACATTCAGCTCTTTTCAGCATTTCCTCAAGTCTACTTGTACTACACTAGATAATCACAGCATGCATAACATAGATTAATGAACTTCTACTTGCCTCAACTCTTAAGCTTGACGACAGGCAGGAAACGAGAAGTTTGAGGTCTCGGGCGTGGCTCAACGGTGGTGAAGACGAGCGTTGTCAACAGCAGTGACATGCACAAGCTCGGACGGAGGACGGCCTCCTTCTTCCTCTTGCCATTCACTCTTCCTCTCGTTCTCTCTATCACTCGCTCACCCGCTCGGTATCTCACTCTCTCACTCACTTTTTCGGTCATTCTCTCTCTCCCTTGACTAATCCGCCCCTTTTCACCTCAATTAATTTCACTAACCAATCATTTGCATGCAGGTTGAGGTGGCATCCAAGGCTGAAGACACTTCGCACGTCCATGCAATGGGTGTGCCTCCACTTGTCCGGTTCTTCTCCAAGGCTAGCCACCGAATGAGAAGCAACGTGGTTGTTGCTGGCCATGCTTTGGTAAAAAATCTTCAAGATTATTGACTCCATTAGTTGACAATTAAGGGGGGGGGGGGGGCGCTTGAGCTAAATTGGGTCAGCAAATTTTGTGGCCGCACGGCCCTTAATACATGGCCCAATTGTCCTAATGATGAGTTCTTAAATTTTATGTACATATATGGAGCATTTCGGTTTCATGGTTTCCATGGAAATCGACTAATCTCCTCTTATTCAACCCATCTCATATATAAGTACATGACTGAAATTTTTGCATGGAGAAAGAAATTGACAAGGCTGCATGGTCCAACGTCTTAATTTAACATGTGCATGGGAGGTTCGGTTCATAGGATAAATATATAAAAAAGAATCTTGTCGACGCATCTCATGGAATAAATCTTGGTCTCACCAGTGGTAGTATATAGAAATGAGACTATAACTTATTCAACGATCGAACCATTACAATACGTAGCGCATTGGCCCAATGATGAAAATAAAACAACATCCGTTGTGGTGTCGATAACACCTCCCATCACTTAGTCACAACCGTCACCTGATCAGAGGTTGTTGAAATTCTCGGATGCCACAAAGAATGCATTAAATGCGTTTGGAACTTAAAGAGACGAAACTTGGAGAGCAAGCTAGCTAATGTGAACACATCTAAGCCTAATGATTGCATGAAATCTTTGCTATTAATAAGTGAGATGATTCACCTACTTAGGTGTCCCTTAAAATCTTAGGTGAATCTTAGGTTATCATGGCCCTAGATTGTAGTCTTGGTGAACAAGGTAAGGACCAACCAATTACAAGAAAACATTAGGCATTAAAGGGCCTCATGTGTCCCTTAGGCACCATAGGCAAATAGTGAGCCTAGATTGAGCCTTGGAGAGCAAGCAAATAGGTGGATCAATCACAAGCCAACACCAAAGGACCTAGGTGGCAACTCAGGAAGATAGATACGCCAACTCATCATTTAGGCATAATCATGAGTTTGCATAAAAATCTAATAAGAAGAGGCCTATATAAATAGGAGAAGGCATCCTCACATTTGAAGGCTTGGCCTTTCTCTCCTTTCCTCTCCCTTCCTCCCCCCTCTTTCACGCCCTTCTCTTTCAAGCCACCCTAGACGCCAACCGACCACCAAAGAAGCATCTTGGAGCTAGGTCTGGAAAGTAGTAAGTAGATTTTCCTAACTCTTCGATAGGGCATTGTGCTACGCTGATCGATTTTAAGATCATGTCATCGCTTGCTTGTGTTGGCATTGTATTGTTATGCTTGTTGCGTTTCTATTGCTTGTTATTGCATTAAGTAAGTTCATAATCCCGCATGCGTATTGAGCACATCCGGATGTCGAGGAGAGGTCTTGGTCACTATAGACAATGCTAAAGCTTGAGCGAATGGTTCTAAGTCAAGGTCACGAGCCTGAATCACATTCGGCATAAGTTTCATTTAATAAAACACAAGAGTCGTTCAATAGTTCACCTTGCATGGCACGCCTTCGCGCCTTTCATTCGGCCAAAAATTTCAACATAACATGAACCTATTGATGCTTGAAATGCATGGATACATAATGGACTTATATGCCGACGTTGGAGGACGCCGGGTCGTTGCTTGGGGTAAAGCCTCGGATGCCATCCCGATATTGAGATTGTGGACGATGCCGACCTGGGTGAGGCTAATGCCTAGGGGTCGCCGTGGATGCCATCTTGATAATGAGATCGGGACAATGCCAGTTGCCAAGGGGGAAATCGATGCCCGGTTGTTACCGGAAGAGTCAATTAATTTTGGCTAATATGATACTGAAAAAGAAAAATGAAAGTCAATGTTGGTCCATGCCTGATGCATGTGTGATGCTTGCAAAAGCCGGGTTTGTTTGATATGTATTGTTAAGTCTTTACATCAATTTGAGCATATATTTGAATTGGGTCACTTAGTGCTTGAATGAGTTTCATGAGATACAAGCATCCCTTTTTATTACTGAAATGATCATAAGCCATGAAACCTTGGAAAGCTTGTTCATATGCACTAACTCATTGTCTTTGATTCTTGAAAGCACATTGACGGTTGAGAGCCTTTCATATGCATAAGCAAGGCAAGGCACGAACCTTGCTATTGATTTGTCATCGACAAATGGGTGGTGACCTTGTATCCGACAATCAACAATGAGATGTCCTCCTATAGGAGAATTAGGGATTTTTACCTACTGAGTCATCGACTCACTCTTGTTGTTCTCACCATTTTAGGTGTGTGGTGGGTGAATTAGGGTCCAAGAAGGGAATGAATCTAGCATGGGGGCTGCATTTGGGAGCAGCTCGGTAGAGGAGTTAGGCTACCCCAGCCCTTTTGATTAACTATATATGGAAACAAAAATAAGTAGCCCAACACTAGGATGGGCATGTAATCAACAGCTTTTGATGTGTGAATATGTACATTTATATGTTGCTTTTATTTGCTTGGCCTACATATATCTTGCCCGGCTTCCATGTTTGTTTGTACAGGGATTGTTTATGATCACTTATGCATGTGCTTAACTAAAGATAAAAGACTTTCGGGACATTTGACGTTGCCTGGGGCATCAATGCTAACTCGACAAGTCATGCTCTTGTGCCAAAGATGGGGCGGGGGTGTGACAACTAATTTACATGAGATAGCTAGACAGATTTGCTATTCCAAGTAAGCAATATCATGTTTGCTTATTAAAGAAATCTTTGTATGGGTTGAAACAATCTCCTAAACAATGGTACAAGTGTTTTAATGCTTTCATGGCTAGTTAGAACATTCGAAAAGTCAATTTGATAGCTATGTTTATTTTAGGAGGTTAGAGGATGGGTCATTGATTTACCGGCTATTATATGTTGATGACATGTTGATAATAGCTAAACATATGTCTGATATTGATGTGCTGAAGTGGCAATTGAGTGCTGAGTTTCAAATGAAAGATTTATGTGCTATTAAGAAAATTTTAGGTATGGAGATTTTGCGTAACATGGCAGTAGGAATGTTATAGATCAATTTGAGAGTAGTATATAATCGGATTGCGCGTGATTCCGCACAATTACTATATTAACTACGAACGACCCTAGACCAATTTCAAATGATCATGTACTTTGGAACAAGCATTTGACCCCTCACGATTACATGACAGCCAATGATCATCCATAGATTGAAAAGGGCTTAAACGTGGATTGATATCGAATCAACCATGGGTCAAGCTCACAAAACCCCTAAAGGTCGCCCCTTGATTTTAATTTTGCTAAAGCCGCATTTGATAGATTTCAACTACAATTTCTAAACCATTTGAGGGTATCGAACTTTAAAAGATTAAGAGACAACCATTGGATATTGCTTAATCAAATTCCTTATCTATTAGCAAACCCTGAATTTTTGGATAAGTGAAATTGAGCCAGAAATTGAAAGCCTAGGGGGCCCACCAATTTAGAAAGGCCCAATGGGCCACATTTCTAATAAATTTCCAAGTAGGTGGAAATTACAGTTTTGCTCTTAAGACCCATTTTGAGCTCATTTAAGCCCATTAAGCTTGTTTAGGCCCAAATTAGATTAATTAAGCCCAAGCCCAAGGACAAGCCCATTAAGAGGCCATTTTGGGCTTGGCCCATGTGTGTGAATAGTGACTTACGTGAGTAGTGTGCATGAACTGTACCCCAAATTCTCAAAGGCTTCGACTTTTGTAGCAAGATGGAGGGATGGGATTTATTCTTGCTCCCCAAGTTGGAATGGAGGGCCAAGATGTGTTCTCACTCCCCAAGTTTGGACAATAAGTCAAGGAGCATTAAAAGGCCAACTTTTTCCCCAACTTTTTCTCTTTTTCCCTCATTTCTCTTACTTTCTATCTCTACCATTCCCTTTGGCCAAATTGCACTCTCTTTCTCTCCATCTCTCTTCCTCATCTCATACCCATTTCTCTCTCTTTTCCCTCTTGGTTAGGGTGGCCATGAGCCATTGTCCACTGTTCAGCTCACCAAGCTAACATTGCCGCGAGATCTCACCATACCGTCGTTCTCGCACATTGACCGTAAGTCCCAAGTCCTTGCCGAACCTCCCTCCAAATGTGGCCATCGTTCCTTCGCTATTCTAGCCTTGCTGTGGGCTACCAACTGCCGACCAGCCACCACCGCGCATTGTCATGCCTTCACCGTGAGCCGCCGCTACCCGTGAGCCTTACCACTGTTGCCGTCGAACACCATAGCCTAGTTTTGGAAGTGAGTAGCTTCCTAACCATTGATTAGGGTTAACAGTGATTAGATTAGGTGATAAGTGGATTAAAGTGATAAGTAGTGGTGATAGGCCATAATGATAAGCGATAAGTAGATGCATTAAGTTATCGCCATAAGTGATAATTAGATGTGATAATTTATCATGCTAGGCTATCTTTAGATGTGATAAGTTATCGTGATAGGCTATCGTTAGATGCAATAAGCTATCGTGATAAGTTATAATCAGATGTGATAAGTTATAATTATAAGTTATCGTTGGATGCGACAACCTATCTTGATTATGGTAAGTGTTCATTATGTTGTGAATTCTAAAGTGTATAAGCTTGTTGAATGCTAGTTTTTAAAAATGATATATGCTTATGGAATTCCAAAGTTGAAAAGGGTAAGCATTCGTAGCATTCTATAATTATAAGTAACGAAAGACTATTTTTAAAAGGTAATATGCTAAAGTTGTTCGATTTGATATTATCATTGGAAGTGACTTGTGATGTTATTTGGTGTGCTTGTTATATGTGATGTTGTTTGGTATTAATGGCAATGTTTTATATGTATTCATTTGAAGTAGTCTTTACACATATGTTCATTGTCCATGGTCAATGTGTGAGAACACCCCGAGCCTTCGAGACGGGATATACGATGGTTCTTGGACATGCATGGAAGCACGCCGGGTTAAGTCTCCCTCTTGGATCGGCGATACTGAGGCATATCATTCCCGAACCAAGTTCAGTACTAAATCGGTGATCATGTCACGA
This sequence comes from Eucalyptus melliodora, assembly GCA_004368105.4. NCBI lineage: Eukaryota > Viridiplantae > Streptophyta > Magnoliopsida > Myrtales > Myrtaceae > Eucalyptus > Eucalyptus melliodora. The sequence goes on from CM023411.3 coordinate 6,926,890, forward strand.
CGGGTCGGTCCTTTCTTGCCCTCGGTGTGATATTGAGACATATTGTTCCTGAGCTAAGTTTGGTACTAGGCCGATAATCATGTCACCACGGATTGGTCCTTTCTTAGTCTCGGTGCAATTTTGAGGTGTGTTGTTTCTGATCCAAATTGGACTTAGGTCAATGCTCAACGTATCGTGTCAAACCATGAACTCTTGTTTCATGCTCGACATATTTTATTGATATAGTTGAAATAGATCATGAGACACAATATGCTTGGCACACCATTGAGGCATTCATACTTGACTAAAAAGAAAGATCAGAATGAGCTTGAGTGATGGTATGCTCGTGTGATCACATAAATGCCCTAATGCATATGATTACGTGGGGTGATGGTTCCATCCTGATGCGTATGATTATGCGGGATGATGCCCGATTAAGTTTGGATGCCCCCAAGTCAATGGGATGCCGTTCGCGGATGGATTTCAAAACGAAACTCCTTAATGGAATGCTGTCTCGATGCTTTTACACAAGACGTTGCCGTGCTTGATGGGGCGAGATGATACCCGATCGTGTCGGAAGACCGCAGACTTTCAAGTTGGTCATGGGCAAGAGCAATCATAAAAATATAGAAAGCATGGTCTCGAGGGTAGCGTGGTAGTATGGGATGCCATCATATTCTCGAGACACCACGAGTGCAAAGTGCATGAGTGCTCATGCATATTATGAGAGTGATGATATGACTTACACATGTATGGCTTGAAGATATGAGTTGCATAAGACACGTGGATTCGTATGGCACGTGCATGCTCAATTAATCCAACCTATGAAATTGAGAAGTATGTGGATTCGTATGCTTGTGTTAGGCCTTGAGGATAGCACGGTAGTATGGGATGCCATGATCTTCTCAAGACGCTAACATGTGCAAAGTGCATGAGTGTTGAATGCATGATATGAAAGTGATGTATGACTTGCACATGTATAGCATGGATATATATATGAGTTACATAAGACATGCACGTGAGCTAGTTATCGTATTAACGAAATATATGGATTGTGATAATGAGAGGCTTAATGGAATGGTGCACTCACATAGTGATTAGTTATACTATAATTATACGTGGTAGAGTGTCGCATGTTAAGTGGCCTAATTATTAATAGATAATGCAACGCAAAGGCTTTGCTATTGATCTACCATCAATAGATAAGTTGCATGTTTAGGGTATTTTCGAGGCGAAGAACCCTCCTAAGCGAGGTTTAGGGAGTTTACTCACTAAGTTTATCTCACTCCATGTTGTTTAACTTTTTCAAACCCAAAGTATGGCTATCCGAGCCTGAGCCAAAGTACTTTGAGATGGACACATACTAGAACGTAGGGGATACCAATTTGTGAGGTTGCCTTCATAGAATGGAGTTGCTAGGCTAAACCTACCCCTTTTTGGTGAATTGGGAAAAATCCGCAAGGTGGATGTGTAAATGTGAACTTCTAATGCTTAAACCAAAGTGTAATGTATACATATATGAAAGTGTGTTTGGATGAGTGTTCTATGTTATCCCTATTATTTCTTAATAGTTGGGAAATGTTTATTCTGCTTACGCTTGCGTATAATTGAAAGATAAAAGGAATAGGTTAGCGAAGCATCTTGGGACGTTGCAAAGCAAATGACCTAAGTGAAAGCGATGGCATGGTTGTCACGAGCCCAGAGCGGCACGACATCCCTGCTTGGTTGGTATCAAAGCATGGTCATTACTTGGAATGATAAGGTGTGCCGGGAATTTTGGGATAATTAGTTAGAAAAACTCTCAATGCTTGTGATTGTTGACTGTTTTCTTGAATAGCTCTTCTGGATTCCTGATCTTGGTGTTGGGACTATAGAGTAAACTTTCCTCCAAAATCTTTTTTAGACACAATTCTATTAAATAAAAGAATGAGCGCCCCATGGACACTACCAGTGCTATGGCCTGGTGGTATGGAGAATGAACGGGTCCTAGAGCGGCCAACATTCGATCGCTGGAAACGGCAACTAGTTTGCCTTGTAAATAGAATAATAATTTTTTTTTGCCTCATTTACTTTCATTAAAGGCTTTTTGGCGACCGTGGTGAACACGTCATGTGAATAACCCAAGGATGCTAAGAGAAAGGACACAAGAGGATTCCATGGATAGGGCAAATAGGTTCTGGGATGGTTTAAGACTAAATGTCCGAAGCTAGTTGGTGCCCCTAAACCTAAAGGATAAGCAAGCCCAAGTTAAAGCACTATTAGGATGGGTGACCTCTTGGAAAAGTACCTACCTGTGCGCCAAAAGATAAAACCATAAGGTTTGGTATGGGATGGGTTAAAGCGGACAATATCTCTGTGAGTTAGTCCCTGTCAAAACGGGATCCCTCAAGTAGATGTGTAGCTCGGGGACAAACCAAGCAAAAGCTAGTGGGCTTGTAATGACCCGGTCCGATGAGGGCAAGGAGAGGTCGCCAGGGCTACAAGACCAGAACAAGAAGCGGCTCCTGATAGGCTTCTCGGATGGCCAAGGGGGCAAAAATGAACCGATCTATGCACTGAATAGGGGGGACCGTTTCTGGGATAATTTTATCATAGTGGTGCAATGAGAGTATGGTCAAGCTTGTAAAACTTCAGTTTATTGAAATAAGGCTAGAGGTAGGAGGACCACTGGCCAGAGTTAAACCTAACTATTTTGACTATGTATGACTTTAATGTCATCATTGGGATGGATTGGCTCATTAAGCAACAAGCTATAATGGATTGTTGTCGTAGAGTAATCCAGTTTAACTCATTGGGTCACTCTAGTTAAAAGTTTGTGGGAAATAAAGGAAGGCCTTCGATCCCATTGATTTCATCCTTTGAGGTGACCAGATTGTTGGATGAGGGTTGCCAGGGTTATCTGGCAATGGTAGTTAATTCGTTGGTTGAAGAATCAAGGATGGAAGACAATGCCGTCATGCGAGACATTCTCGATGTCTTTCCGCAGGAATTTCCATGATTACCTCTTGAACAAGAAATAGAATTTGTGGTTGAGCTAGCCCTTGGAATGAAGCCAATCTCTAAAGCACCCTATAAAATGGCATTGTCGGATTCAAAGGAGTTAAAGGTGAAGATGTAAGAGTTGCTCGATAAAGGGTTATGCCCTAGCGTATGGCCATGAGAAGCGCCAGTTTTGTTTGTAGGAAGGTGAAGTTTGGGTGGACGAATAAGTACGAGAAGAGTTTTCAAAAGCTCAGGCACAAGTTAACTACTGCCCCAGTTTTGACAATACCATCTGGTCCTGAAGGTCACAAGATATATAGCGGATGTGCTTATTTGAAAGTCAACAATCACGTAAATGATGGTTAAGGAATGGACTCTACTCAAATATGAGATAAGCCATCTCCCGAGTCTTTTGACGACTCCTAGGATTGAAGCTGAAGTGCATGCAAGGATTAAAGAATTGTAACCAATGGATCCTCCAATTCAAAAGATTATGCAAAGGGATGCCAAAAAAAAAAAAAACCTTGACTTTCAAGTGACCGAGGACGAAAGATTAAAATTTTGTGGACATCTGTGCATGCCAGACAATGCATAACTTAAGGAAGAGATTCTGTTGAAAGCCTATCAAAGTTGATGTAGCCAAGCACGTAGCCAAGTGCTTGATGTGCCAACAAGTGAAGGCACAACATTGCAAATCAGGTGGATTCCTACCACCACTAGAAATCCCAAAATGAAAATGGGAACATACAACGATGGCTTTTGTCACGCCCCGAATCTCGAGCACGTGCACATCCCACTGCGGTCAATAGAAAAGTGACTTCCTAGGACACGTCACCGACCCATTCATTTTAATGCACATGCGAAAGCAAGTAAATAATCTCCAGACAAAACTCAATTAGGATAGAAAAATAGGATCACATTTTCAAATTGAATCCACACACCTTTATACACATCAAACTAGTTCATTTACAGGACTAGGCTATTAACAAAAGATCTATAGAAGATCAGTCCTCAAAAACTAAGTTGTCCTAAGACCAGCTAGTTAGATCTAGTCGCCAGCTCATCAGTCTTCACAAGCACCGGGGGCGTCGGGTCTTCCACCAACCCATCCGAAGGATCAACGGCACTCTTACCTAGAGCGGCATCTATAATACTAGGGGGAATATCAAAACACCTGAGAGGGCTGTTTAGGAATCCATCGAGTCTATAGCGGTGCCACGCTCTGAATCAATGAGGAACCCTATGAGGAAGGTTCTCATCGACCTAGACTGTAGTCATGGCAAGCTCATAGACCCAATGACTTTCGGGATCGACATAGTCAAAAATCCTCTCAGTGACCCTCACTGGTCTACCAAAAAGCTCCGGAGGATTCCCCATCTAGGGACCTGAAAATATTATCCCACAACGGGGTGAGATAATCTCTTAGTGAGTCTTACCCTCTAAAACTCGATTAGAAAGAAAATAAGCTCTAGGGTGCTCTAACCACACAAAGAGAATTGAGGACTTACCTCGCCTCAATCCATTCCTGCACGTCAGTACAATTCGTATATTTCTCAAATGATACCATCTATTCATCCATTAATACAATCATGGCTCACACAAGCTGAAATAGATGCGATGCTCTCACAAGCTGATATAGATGGTAGCTCACACAAGCTGTTAAATAAATGATAGCTCACACAAGCTGATATATATATAGATATACATAATAGCTCACACAAGCTGTTAAGTAAATGATAGCTCGCACAAGCTGATATATATAGATGGTAGCTCACACAAGCTGTTAAATAAATAATAAACCAATCCATGCCTCAATTCAATCAATCAATCAATCGATTCAAACTGGTCCTACAAATGAATTATGGTGTCAAAAGCTGACATTAGGTATTTTCAAGTTAAATACCAAAACTTCTCCAATTTCACTCAATTCCACACTTTTAGAATAATTATCATTTCACTCAATTTCTCAATCCAACATACAATTAGCACAAACTGAATGCACTGTTGCGATCAGTGCGAAATTCTAATGACTAGCCATCTTAGCAAAATTTTCGAAATTATTAAATAATTAAATTTAATTCGGAAAATTAAATAATTAAATAATTTATTATAATAATATAATTTAAAAAATAATATTTATAAAATTAGAAATAATTAATTAATTAAAAATAATTACTTAGGGCTTAAACAAGATTACACTAATTTAAATATACAATTAGTCCTAATTAAACATCCATTAAACTAATCATACAACTAATCTAATTTGCATTAAAATAATCTAATCTAACCACCTAAACCTAATTAGACTAATCTAAAAACCCCTTAAGCATAATTAACTTACTAAGTGAGGTTTAGAGGATAAACTCACCGGTTTTGCGTGCTGGTGAGTTCATGGCGACCATGACACCAAGGCAGTCAATAAACCCTGAAACGACGACACCAATGGAGGTCGAGAAGACACCAAAAACGGGCCTCGAAGTCTAGAACCTCTTGTTGTCTTCGGCTACTAATCTTGCTGGAGAAGAGCTATTCGGTGAGCTTGAAGCGATAAAGAGAGATCAGCGGGCCTATTGCGGCTTGGAGGGGCGACAGCGGTGGCAGGTGGTGGCGAAACGATGGCTCACGGCTGCTGGATGGTCAAGGATAGGGGCTCAACGACTTGGGGCAGTGAGCTAGAGTCGCGGAACAGCAGGAACGGCATCGCGGCAAGCGGCTGGACGTGCGGGCTTGCGACAGCAACGATGGTTGCTCCAGTGGCCTTTGCAGTGGACAGACGACAAGCAGCGAAGGAGGGGATGAAGCTAGTCGGTTTGGGATGAAGCTAGTCAATTTTACTAGTTCTTAGGAGCTCAAAAAAGCACAAACATGGAGAAAGTGAAGTCCAATGGAGAAGATGAAGTGACTGAAGAGAGGGGTCCCCTTGGTGGCTTCTCTAGGCTCAACACTTGCCCTTTCCTCCTCTCTCTTGTCCCCACCATGGCTAGCCCACCCCCTCATCCATTTCCTCACCTTAGCTTCCTCAAAGCTTGATTAGGTGTCCAAAATGTTGTGTGCCAAGGGAGATACGAATTTTGGACATTTGTCCCACAAATCTATTCAATTCTCAATCAATTCAAATCAATTGAAGCTCAATTAAATCTGTCCATGTGTCATCAACCTTCTTATGACTTTCCCATCAAATGATGCAACTTGCATCCTAAAGATTTGATCGAAAACAACCCTCTGACAATCCCGAACAAAAACGGCCTTACTTTGCTTTTTTGCCAAAAATCCCGGTTTGCAGAAAAATAATCTGACAATGAGTCGACGTTCCTAAAATGAATTATGACATGCCTGAACTTTCAATTTTTGAATTCGGGTTTAAAATCATGGTTAATTTCACTCTGACGTGATTTGAGCGCGTCCTAATCTACCGGGTAACTTTTAGAAATTTTCATTGCAATTGACCCATGGTTGATAAATTTCAAACCACGACATAAATCTTCGACACATTAGTGACTCTCGGTTGTCGTGAGAATCTCAAGGTTTCAAATACGGACACAGGGTACCCAAAACGACAGAAAAATCAGTTCAATGGCAGTCGACGAGGATATTGCAATCAGGTGGAATCACTCACACTCTAATCACATATCTCAGTTGAATTGACCTATTACTGATCTCTGTATGATTCTAACAGTGTCGTAATGATCCTTACAGATTAATACAGTCGAACAGTTGATTCATGATCATATTCTCAAGCCTATTGCATTTAAATTCCTTAACGGCTTCACCTGATAGATTAGTTATCTCATAAGTGATCAGCTTGGAGAATTGAACTATAAGCGCGTCGATGAAACGTCCATCTCATTTAATTGAAACAGAATCAGAAATTTGGGATGTTAGATTGCGTGATGGGATTATCAAGGAGTCAAAAAGTTAATGACTCCATTTGGGTTGTAGTGGATAGACTAACAAAGTCTACGCATTTTATCACCATGTGAGAGGGTTATGCCATGCACATATGTGCTATGTTGTATGTGTGACATATAGTTCATCTCCATGGAGTGCTAGTAATGATCACTTCAGATAGAGATCCTAAGATCACTGCCACAGTTTGGAAAAGTCTTAGAGTGCCATGGGAACAAAGCTGTGGTATAGAACAATTTATCATCTATAAATGGATGGACAATTCGAGAGAATGTCGCGACCTCTCTTTTTCCATCCATGGGGAAAAAGGAAGAGGGTTTAGGGGTATTTGCCTAAAAAGGTTGACCAACGGCCTTGGATTAGGTGTGGGCTCTCTCAAGCCCATACCTCGCATAACATTGGATTTCATATTTCAATTCTTAACAACCTAAATATTTCTAGAAGTCGCCACTAACCTATTAGGGTTGGCTAGAAACCAATCGAGACACAGGAGTGTTGTCTCGATTCCTACGCAACAAGAGATTTTTAGGAATGGGGACTTGTTTACGCCAATGTTTCTATTAGCACCCTTGTGGTACCACTAACTTGAAAGGTCCTTTATCTAAATGGCCACACAATCTTAATTACCAATTATAATCCTTATGAAACCACTACGTGTTCATGCAAAAGCTTTTGTTGGTTTGTTTTCCTTAATGTCTAGATTAATCCTAACCTAATTTAGAAGAAAAATTTACACTCAAATTAATGAAAAGCAGTGTGGTAAGTAAACATATAAGAAATTGAAATGACTTGAAAATAAATGCGGAAAAGGAAAACCCGATACAAGTTGGGCATATAATATTACATGACCTTGTTATCATGCCCCGGGACAGGACCCCCGGGAGCAACATGGATTATTAGGAAACATGGTTTTAATCTACGCAACATGGATTATTTACAAAAAAAAAGGATTATAAAATACCAAAATAGCATTAAATTAGGAAAAATGAGCTTACAAAATTAGGAAAATCTCCTACATGTCATTTTTTCCTAAATTTGATACCATCCATCATATATATATATATATATATATATATATATATATATATATATATATATATATTAATTTTCGAAATTTTTAAATTTTTTTATTTGAAAATTGTTGACACATAATTTTGGCAGCCCAATTATTTGTTAATAGAAAATTAGGGATTAATTGTTAAGTTAAAAAAAAAATAATATGAAAATTGCATAAGAGCAAATAAAAGGGAAATAAGGGGAGGATCAATCTGATTGATTGTGAATGGAAAGTGGAAATTCTAATTAGTCACCATTGTTCCGGTGAATAGTCAAATCATAGTAAATGTGGAAGCAAATTCTCAGTCAAAGAAATAAGGTGATTAGAAAAGGCAACAAGTTTGATAAAAGGAAAGGAATCGAAGCATTCGAGGGAACATTGGGCTCATTGCAAAATCACACTTCGATATATAGTCCACGAATTAAGGCAACAAACAATGAAAGCTCAAAAATTAACATGGAAAGCGGCCATTTCAAATCATATAAAAGGGGGACATTTCGTGAACAGAAAAAGGAAAGTGATGAAAGAAAAAAAAATTCATGCAAGGGTGAGAAAAATTCGTGCAAATGAGAATTAGCATGTGAAAATGCAAAACGAAAAAAAAAAAAAGGAAAGGGAAAAACCTTTCTCTTGTCCATTCAAAAGTCAGAAGAAAGGAGGTCATTTTCTTCCCTTTTGACAATCTGTAGAAGAAAAGAAAGGAGAGACTAAAGAAGTCGGCAACAGCAGAGAGAGGGGGAGAGTAAAAAAGGATAAAAATAAAAAGGGTAATCTTCTTCCAGGGTAAGCTTCTACCATCTGCATCTCCGTTCCCCCTGCAACTCCACAGCCAAAGGCACAACTTCGCCAGCCACCCTACCATTGCCGCCCGCTAGCCTCCTCCCAGTGCTCGCCGCGCCACTTCCGGCGCTCGTGCCCGACGCCCTTCTCTACCCGCCTCCATACCATTTCTGTAGCTGTCAACGCAAGCGCCTCCCTCTACTCGGCGCCTGACACCCCCGCTCTCCTGCCACCACAGCAGCCCGCATCACCTCTGCTCAGCAACACCGACGTCGTCGGCACACCACCACAGCACCTCCTTCTAGCTAGCTCCAAGCACGCCACCATCTCCGCTCAACGACCCTCCATCGCAATGTCTCCATTTGCCATCGCCACTGCCGCTCTCCACCTCTCGAGCAACGCCCGCACTACTGTTGTCGTGCCTCCGCCCCTCGAGCAACGCCCACACCTCCGCACCACTACTGCTACCATTACCACACCAGTAGCCCGCGCGACCCAGCTGATGCCCAGCAGCCCGCACTTGCGTTGCCTTTCGCCTGTCACCGTGCCAGAACGCCGACCCCTCGCCACTGTCGCCTCGTCCTGCCTTGATCACTACAATCGCCATCGCCGCTGCAACCCTCACAGCCACTGGGATCCTACAACCTCGGTGTTCCAGCGAGTTCTTTGCTCCTTAGCCCTAGTAGCCCCTGAACAACAACGCTAGACCAACCCCCACTCCGACAAGAGCTAGCTGAATTGTTGCCCACAATGTTCACTCTCGCCACCTGCTGCTTTCTCCTCGTGATTGCACCGGTGACCATAAGTCGTCCCCAAGCCACCCATAGAGTCACTACCGAGCAACTGAATTGCCCAAGCTTCACGGTTATGTAACCACTGATGTTCGCAAATCCCACGCGCCAGTCCCTTTTTTATAAAAAAAAAAAAAGGATTATTTTTTCGATTGTTTTAATCCTTCATTTGATGAATATCTTGATTGGTTTAGATATAATGTTTATCTGATAATTGTTTGTCTTGGAAAAACACTAAAAAAAAAACAAAAATCAAAAATCAGATCTTACATCGGAGTATGTTAGTTTCATAAATTAAGATTGGATTTTTAGATTGCACGTCTAGATAATTTTTTGCATAGATTAGGATTGGATCTAAGGTAGGATAGGGTTTAAGTCAAATTAACCCCTAAAATGTTTTAGAAAAATATTCATTTTAGGCATTTTAATTAGGTTTCTTTTTTATTACAAAATTTAATAAAAAAATATACAAAAAATATTAGGTGCATGTCAAATAGCTTGCATGTTAGTTCCATTTAATTAAGAAATTGTTTGTTAGTAAAATTAGGTCACGCAGTTTAAATGCATGTTTTATAGTAAAGTTTTAATTTCAAGATAAATGAAAACCAAAAGATAATAATTGCTTGCTTTGTGTGTTTAATTCTTTGATGTAGTTTATTTGATTCGTTGAGTGTTTAATAATAATTGAGCACCCTTGTGATTACCCTATTGCATGATAGTGATTTACGTTAAAATTAATACAAACTGCCTGCAAAGACATCTTTTAGAATAAAAAGAAATGGTATCAAAAGGGCATTAAAAAATTCTAGTGTAATCAAGTCCCCGTACCCAAAGTCTCTGGTTCATAGGAATAAAATAATTCTCCTGTTATTATTATTTTTTTTTTAAATTTTTTTAAAATTTTCAATTTTTTTATTTTTTGTTTGAAAATAATTCCCTAAACCAATCAATGCTTGATTTACACTAATATGGAAGAGCCCAATACATTAATATCACAAGAACGGAGCTTGAATCAACCGTTTTGAGATCGAAACTTAGTTTAGACATTTCATCGAACACTTGATGTGCATTAAACTAGCCCCAAATAGCTTCCTCAAGCCATGTTCATGGCCTTCAATCTCGACCCATAAGCAATCTCATGTGGAACAAAAATATCAAGGTTATACTACCACTTGCAAATAGCAAGATTAGATTGAAATCATAACTTAAACACACAAGAACCAAGCTAAAGTCGTCCTCAAATATGCAGGTTTGAGCTAATTTTTCAAATCTAAGTTTAAACCCAAGGCAAGCAAATAGGTTGCATGTCCATATTCAAGCCCCGACACTCATCACATGCAAGATCTATGGGGAACATTACTTGATCCAAGTGAAATTAGGTGACATGAACTTTCAAATGTAACAAACCTCACAGAGAATGATCAACTAAAAACATTAAAACAACCTCTCCAAGAAGTGCACAAGCAAAATCCACACTAACTAGCCATGAATCAATGTGGATAGGCTTGGTTTTTGGCTCAAGTTTTAGACGGTCTCATGGTTCACACAAGGATTTAAAGACCAATCCAAGCTAACCTCAGCATCATTTGTACTCCCATAGGATAAGCTCGTGAAGACAGAAAACGCGTGCAAAAAGGAGTATCAAGTCAAACATATATGGCTCTTGAAGAGGCTTCAAACACCTATAAAAATTTCAGCCTCAGAAATCAATCTCCTGGGCTGGTTTTCCTCTTGCTTTTTCACATTTAAAACATATTCAAACTTGATCAAAAAATACATTTAGGATTCTTACCTTACTTCCTAGTTTCTTTTGCAAGTGGCTCTTGGCCGAGGAAATTAAGAAATTATCCTTTGAGGGCATGTGGAAGTTGGCTCCTTTGAATTGGCAAATGATATCTACAGAGAAAAAACTGATAATGAAGGTTTTTTATCGGTCTCCAAAATTAGACTTTGAGACCTATTTTGTTGGCCAAATTAACATTGACCCAAACTATATGTATTCTAGTTTGGGGTACAAATCATGTTTTTCATCATTTGTCTCTCACTTTTCTAAAAAATATTTCTTTTCCCTCACTCATGATCAACACTTTAAAAAAATTTCAGACTTTCTTGGCCCGCCAGGAGGGTACAGTTTCATGGGGTTTTAGGAGACCTTCCTGATCTCCATTTGGGACTTGTAAACTATGGTTGAAAAGATCTTTGAGTGATGTTTCACTCTCTAGTTGAAGATTTTGGCTAATTTTGGCTTCAAGTTTGTGAAAATTTCATTTTTCTCTACAAAGGTCGGTTTGGAATTTCTGGGTTTTACCTTTCTGGAGTTGCTTCTGAAGGTGTCTTTAGGGAATGATTGTGAGCCCTCTCATCTTCTTCTTGTCTCCTACCTTTCATGCCCTAAAAGAGTTTGCTTCGGTGATCTTATCCCCTGAATTAAGGGATTTTTGGTTAGTTTTTTTTCCACCTACCAAGCCTACTAACCAAGCTAGTTCACCCACTTTTTGACTTTTGGCAAAAATTTTCGACTTTTGCAGCTGTTGAGCGTGCAGATTTTGCTAGGATTTTCCCGTGCTTTTAACAGCTTATTCCTAACCAATTTTTGTCCACTTGCAATACTAATTATGGTCTTCCATCACATGCAAAGATCAAGCTGATTGGGATGTTGAGTAGGATATGGTGGGGCCACCAAGTTGTTTACTTAACAACTCCGAATTGAGACCTAACTGTGGGCTTGGTTTTAGTAGCCAGTTTGAGTACTTTAATCCATCAACTTGGCTACAATTTTTGATCAATTAGCAAGCTCATGTATAGTAGTTTAAGACCTTGACCATTTTTTTGCAATTGTCTCCACGCAATTTTGCAAGAAGGTCCCTCAAAGTTGGCCATTTTCTTGCCCAAGAATGCCCAATTCAATGTAATTTGGTCCTTTTTGACCAATTTCATTAATTAGACCTTACCCAATTTCAATTTCAACTCAATTGGGGGTCAAGATGATGATATAAAGGCTATGGCGAAATTTTACAAAATTTTCAAATTGGTCCCTTGACTTTTGTAAATTGCATTTTGGCCCCAACTTGCCATTTTAATTCTAATTTGACATCCTGAGCTTGGCTAGTCACATTTAGATCATTGGCCCCAACTTGCTTTTTCTTTCTCTTTTTTCTTTTCTTTCTTTTTTTTTTAATTTTATTTTTTTAGGAAAAATATCATCCATTTAAAAGAAAAAACTATACTAAACACCTAGATAATCTATATGCAAGAATTTGACGTGAAATATTTTTGTGGAAAAACAAGTTCCCATTTTTTGGAAATGATTTTTGGGCAAAAATTTAGGTGTCAACAGAGAACGATCCAAACTCTCGAGGATATGCCGCGAGCTTGTGTTTTGGATTTTAAGGGAAGTTTGGAGGAACAACTACACCTTGTTGAGTTCGCCTACAACAATAGCTATTGCCAAAGCTTTAAAATGGCACCTTTTGAAGCATAGTATGATAGAGCTTACAGAATTCCAGTGCGTTAGAATGAAGTTGGAGAAAGAAAAATAACTGGCTGGGAGTTAGTGCAACCATCAATGGATATGGTTAAGATTATCAGGGATAGGCTAAAGACTGCCCAAAATTGTTAGAAAAGCTATGCGAATAAACGACGAAGGCCTTTGGAGTTCCAAGTAGGTGATCACATCTTCCTTAAAGCGTCACTGATGCAAGGAACTTCACACTTCAGCATGAAACGAAAACTGATTACAAGATATAGTGAACCGCTCAAGATTTTGGAATGAATAGGAGTTTTAGCCCAGCGTTTGCCGTTTCCACCGAAACTTGCTCAAATGCATGATATATTCCACATGTCCATGCTAGGAAAGTATGAATCTAATCCAACTGAAGTGCTTAACTATGAAGAGATGGACGTGGACGATAAAGTGTCGTGCATCAAAAGACCATGTGGATAGAGGACTGAAAAGAGCAAGTACTTTGGAACAACACAATACCTTTTTGGTTAAGGTGATCTAGCAACATCACGAATTGAAGGGGGCCACTTGGGAAAGCAAGGAAATAATGAGACGTCAACATCCTCGTCTTTTTGAGTAAATTGATATGCTATAAATTTCAAGGACAAAATTTCTTTAAGAGGGGAAGAGTTGTGATATCCTCAAAATTTGACCCTATTCAAGATACGATAAGGTTTTACTTCTATCAATGTGCAATTAGTAGAATTAGACTTTGAATTGGTTCGTGAACCTTCAAAAGTGTTAAATCTATTGGGAAAGGCGACTTAGGATTTTGATGCACATGACCAAATAACTCAACCATGGATTGATAATTCGACCATAAGGATTGATGAGGGACAATCTTAAGCCATTTCAAACCAATCTAGGAGTTGTTATAAGATTGATTCAATAATAGTATATAATTGGATTGCGGGTGATTCCGCACAATTACTATATTAATTACGAACAACCCTAAACGAATTCCAAATGATCGTGTACTTTAGAATGAGCAATTGACCCCTCACGGTTAATGGTAACCAAGGATCATCCATGGATTGAAAAGGGCTTGAATGTGGATTGATATTGAATCAACCACGGGTCAAACTCACGAAACCCCTAAAGGCCACCTATTAGCTTTAATTATGCTAAAGCCGCATTTGATAAATTTCAACCACAAATTCTGAATCATTTAAGGATATCATACTTTAGAAGATTAAGAGACAACCATTGGATATTGCTTAATCAAATTCTCAAATTCCTTATTTATCAGTAAACTCTGAATTTTTGGATAAGTGAAATTGGGCTAGAAATTGAAAGCCCAAAGGGGGCCCACGAATTTGGAAAGGCCCAATGGCCACATTTCCTTCAAATTTCGACCACAAGGGGCCAAGTAGGTGGAAATTGCAGTTTTGCCATTTAAGGCCTAGTTTGAGCTCCTTTAGACCTATTAAGCTTGTTTAGGCCCAAATTGTATTAATTAAGCCCAAGCCCAAGTTTGTCAAGCCCAATGACAAACCTATTAAGACAATTAGGTCATTTTGGGCTTGGCCATGTGTGTGAATAGTGACCTACATGAACAATGCGCATGAATAGTAACCTAACTTCTAGAAGGCTTTGACTTTTGTGGCAAGATGGAGGGATGGGATTTGTTCTTACTCCCCAAGAAGTTAGGACAATAAGTCAAGGAGCATTAACAGACCAACTTCTTCCCCAAGTTTTCCTCTTTTTCGCTCATTTCACTCTCCCTCTTGGTTATGGTGGCTATGAGCCATCGTCCACCGTTTAGCTTGCCAAGCCACCTTTGCCTCGAGATCTCATCGTACCGTCATTCCCACACATTGACCGTGAGTCCTGAGTCCTTGCCGGACCTCCCTTTAGCCACGTGCCATCGTTCCTTCGCTGTTCTAGCCTTGCCGTGGGCCGCCAAGCACCGATCAATCACCACTGTGCCTTGTCATGCCTTCACTATGAGCCGCCACTGCCCATGAGCCTTGTCACCGTCACCGCCAGACATTGTAACCTGGTTTTGGAAATGAGTAGCTTCCTAACCTTTGATTAAGGCCATAATTGCGCTTAGGAGTAGAGTGGGGATTTTTTTTATGGTTAATGATGATTAGGTTATGTAATAAGTGGATTAAAGTGATAAGTAGTGGTGATAGGTTATCATGATAAGCGATACGTGGATGCATTAAGTTATCGCGATAAGTGATAGTTAGATGTGATAAGCTATCATGCTAGGCTATCGTTAGATGTGATAAGTTATTGTGATAGGCTATTGTTAGATGTGATAAGTTATCCTAATAGACTATTGTTAGATGCAATAAGCTATCATGATAAGTTATAATCAGATGTGATAAGCTATAGTTATGAGTTATCGTTGGATGCAATAACCTATCTTGATTATGATAAGTGTTCATTATGTTGTAAATTCTAAAGTATATATGCTTGTTGAGTGCTAGTTTTTAAAGATGATATATGCTTATGCAATTCCAAAGTTGAAAAGGGTAAGCATGCGTAGCATTCTATAATTATAAGTAATGAAAGATTATTTTGAAAGGTAATATGCTAAGGTTGTTCAATTTGATATTGTCATTAGAAGTGACTTGTGATGTTATTGGGTGTGCTTGTTCTATGTGATATTGTTTGGTATTAATGGCAATGTTTTATATGTATTCACTGGAAGTAGTCTTTACACATATGTTCATTGTCCATGGTGGATGCGTAAGAACATCCCGAGCCTCCGAGATAGAATATACGATGGTTCTTGGATGTGCGTGGAAGCATGCCAAGTCAAGTCTCTTTCTTGGATTGGCAATATTGAGGCGTATTGTTGCTGAACCAAGTTCGATACTAAGTCAGTGATCACGTCACGAGGGGTCGGTCCTTTCTTGGCCTCAATGCGATATTGAGACAAATCATTCCTGAGCTAAGTTTGGTACTAGGCCGATGATCATGTCGCCACAGATTGGTCCTTTCTTGGTCTCGGTACGATTTCGAGCCATATTGTTTCCGATCCAAATTGGACTTAGGTCGATGCTCAACGTATCGTGTTAAACCACGGACTCTCATTTTGTGGTCAACATATTTTATTGATGTAGTTTCGATAGATCATGCGACACACTCTACTTGGCACGCCATTGAGGCATTCATATTTGACTAAAGAGAAAGATTAGAATGAGCTTGAGTGGTGGTATGCTCGTGTGATCACATAAATGTCCTGATGCATATGATTATGCAGGGTGATGGTTTCGTCCCGATGCGTATGATTATGCGGGACGATGCCCGATTAAGATCGGATGCCCCCAAGTCAACAGGATGCCATTTGCATATGGGTTTCCGAATGAAACTCTTTAATATGCTGTCTTGATGCGTTTGTGCAAGACGTTGCCGTGCTCGATGGAGTGAGACAATACCCAATCATGTTGGAAGACCGCCGACTTTCAAGTTGGTCATGGCCAAGAGTGTGACAACCTGAATTTTCAGATTTTGTTTTCAATTAAATAAATTGGGCATTTCATCAGCGCACCAATAGTGCTATTCTTTGAGCTGATCACTCGCGAGATAATCGGACTATCTGAGGAAACAATTATGGGATTTTAACACAATAGGCTTGAGAATTCGACTAGGAATCGACTGCTCGATCATGTCAATCTACAAGGGTCATTACAGCACTATCGAAATCGATCAGAGACTGGAGATAGGTTGATTTGACTGAGATATATGATCAAAGTATGGGTGATTCCACCTTATTGTAAAATACTCATCGATTGGCACTAGACCAATTTTTTTTTTATCATTTTGGTACTCGGTACCCATATTTGAAACCTTGAGACTTTCACAACAACCAAGAGTCGCCAATATGTTGAAGATATACTTTGTGACTCGAGATAAATTAATCATTGGTCAATTGCATAAAAAATTCCTAAAAGCTACCTAGTAGACTAAGTCACGCTAAAATCGCATCGGAGTGAAATTAATCGTGAATTTAAACCTGATTTCAGAAATTGAAAGTTATATCATGTCACGACCTATTTTAGGAACATCGACTCATCCTCCGAAGAATTTTCGAAGATTCCGAGATTTTTATGGAAAATCGATTCGAACGTCGCGGAAAATTAATGGAAATTCGAATGGGCTCAATTGAAGGAAATTTGGACTTCTGAGCCGAGCCTTTGAGTGTTGGGGACTTGCATAATAAAATTTCGCGGGATTTTTCTTCATTGAAATTGGATCTCAATTTGGGAAATTGAGTGAAGAAATTAATCCTAAAGTGGTGAAATTCGGTTTTGGGCAAAGGGCTTGAATTTTTGGCATTAAGTTGGACAATTTGTGGCTTTATCTTGGAAGAAAGTAATAGGGGAGACATGTAATTAATTGAAGGGATAAGTCATGGACTTTAAGCTTCTCTTTTCAAGCTTCTTGAGCAAGCTTGTGGCCTCCTTTTTCTTGAATGCGTTGGCCTTCTCTGTTCTCGAAACCGAAACCCACTGCCCTGCTTTCATTTTTACTTCACCCGAAGCTTAGCCCTGCATCTTCATCAACCCATCTCCGCATCTTCAGCCTCCACGGAAACCTCCTCCTTGCCACCTACCGTGTTCTTCTTCAACGGCCAACCGAAGAAGCCCTCAGCTCACCAACAAAGACTCACCCCACCGAAGCCTCCAAATTGAAGCCCAACGTTGACCTCACTCCACTAATCCCTCTCCACGTTGAAGCCAGCCACTTCACCGATCTCTGCAGCTCCACTTTCACTTGCCTCATCTCACCGAATCTGCCTGCTTTCATTTTCTTCGAAGACCTTCGGGTTTGTTGACTGAAGCAGCATCCACCTAAGCCGAATTCCCCTGCAGTGTTCCTCCACGCGGCCATGAATTGCAGCTGCCGCGTCCGAGTCCTCTCCAACGTCCAGCAAGCCACCATTGACCAGTAGCTTCCTCTTCAACGCCAGCTGCATGAAGCTCCATTGAAGCAGCCCTTTGCCAGCGTCCATCTCACTTGCAGCTCAAAGGCCTCACTGAAGCAGCTGCTTCGTCCGTTTCTCCTTTGTGTGTCCTCAGTCCAAGCGAATTCCAGCCCAGTTGTTCGTACGTCTCGGCCAGTGAAGTTCAGCGTCTCCAGCCACGTGAGATCGGCCTGTCTTCGCACGTCTACAGCCCAAGAAAATTCAGCGAATTAGACGGCCCATCATCAACAGCAGCCTAGTTTAGTTTTCTGTTTCAGCCCATCTCCGTGAAAGCCAGCCCAGCGAATTTCATTGGGTCCATCAAGCCCAATTCATGTAATTCTAGCCTGTTTAGTTCAGTCCATTTTCAGCAGGCCCAAGTCCACAAGCTCAGCCTAAGAAGAAGCCCATCAATTGAGTTCTTGGGCCCGCGAAGTAGGCCCAGCCCACAACCAAGCCCAAGCCCAGGCCAAGCCCAGCAATTTACTATGGGCTTGCAAGGCCCCATTGGGCCCGGTCCGAGTGCCTCTCGACGCCATTGAAAATTCGAATTTCGGCCGCCATCGCGCTACCGTCGCGGCGTTTCGGTCTTTGCTTTGCACAAGTGAGTTTTACCCACTAATCCCTTATTAGTCGATTAGTGATGCTTAGGGGCCGATTAAATTTAATTAAGTGCAATTTGGTGGTTAGATTAGTTTAGAATAATTAAATTAGTGACTTATCAATGCATGTTAGGTGGTTAGACATATAGCAAATAGAAAGGTTCTATTATTTATTGAACGAGTCTCAGTAATTTTTTGGGCTCGTCTCGGCTTCCAATTAGGCATTGCGGGCCTAAATATTTATTGCATTTATTTAAAAATTTCTGAAATTATTTGATTATTTATTTATTTTCCAAAAATTAAGCTGGGATAGTCGACGATCGAAATTTTATGCTGATCGTGATGATGTGATCTATTTATTTATTTGAGCGTTAAATCATGCTGAATTGACTTAAAGATGATTTTTGGATTTTATTCCTAAATTGATTAATTTTGGTAATTGAGTGAAAAATTACCGGGCATCGGTTTATAGTGCCAAAAATATGTTATGGGCTATTGAAACTGGTGGGATATTCAAAAAGGTAAAATTATGATATTTTGGCTAAAGCCAACCGTGTACCCACGCACGGGTATTTTTATTATGGAGAATAAAAATTGTGAATTGAATAAATGATCAATTATCAGCATACTATGAAAGTATGGTTGACAGCTTTTGGTGAGTATATATAATTCTTAGCATACTATGAAAGTATGTCTGGCAACTTCTGGCGAGGGTATATAATATAGTATATCATAAATCGAGGTAGCTCTTGGCGAGCATATATATATATAGTATATTATCTCAGTAATTGAGGCAGCTTCTGGCGAGTTATACTATTTATTATTGGCATAGAGTGAGCAATCCTGGACTATGGTCCGACTCATAGATAGTATTGATTGAGATGACTAGAGAATGGTCATGTTGACATATAATTGACTTGGTCGATTGATTAATGATTTGATTTGGTACTATGAATTGATGTGGTTCCTGTATATCTGATATATACTAACTTGCAGGAAGGAACAGAGGTCAAAGTAAGTCCTCTGACTCGTGCTGTGCTTAGGCAGCCTCTAGAGTGTATTAGCTTCCTAATCAGGTCTTAGGGAGTAGAACTCGCTGAGACGTTGTCTCACTAGTTATTGTATAACCATTTTTAGGCCCTTAGATAGTGTTGGTGAATGACCGGAGGCTCGAAGAATAGAAGATGAAGTCTGAAGAATAGTCAGCCTTGTCCGACTAGTTAGTCATAGGACAATTCTCTTTTGATGGAAGTTGATTCCTTTCTGCAGACGTTGTTTTATGAACTAGTGCTTTCAATCCAGATTTAACAATTCGCCTTGTATATATTTGCACTATGATTTAAAATGTGTATAAGTGTGGTTGCTGTTAAAGAGTGAAAATTTGGAGTCCTATTTTCCTATCCCATTGTTTTATTGTCTGGGGATTTTTATTTACTTTCACATGCGTATTAAAAAGAAAGGGTCGGCGATGCGACCTGGGACATCACTATTAATCGACAAAGGTGAGGGATGGGCGCGTGCCTGAGGATCGGGGCGTGACAAAGAGCAGTTGTAATAATCTAGAAAGCATGGTCTTGAAGGTATCGTGGTAGTATGGGATGCCATGATATTCTTGAGACGCCACGCATGCAAAGTGCATGAGTGCTAATGCATATTATGAGAGTGATGATATGACTTGCACATGTGTGGCATGAAGATACATGAGTTGCATGAGACACATGCGTGAATGAAATATTATTTTAGTAACTTATATGGCACGTGCATGCTCAATTAATCATGCCTATGAAATTGAGAAGTATGTGGATTTGTATGCTTGTGTTAGGTCTCAAGGATAGCATGATAGTATGGGATGCCATGATGTTCTCGAGACACTAACATGTGCAAACTGCATGACTGTTGAAGGCATAATATGAAAGTGATGTATGGCTTGCCCATGTATGGCAATATATATATGAGTTACATAAGATATGCACATGAGCTAGTTATTGTATTAACAAAATATATGGATTGTGATCATCATATGCTTAATGGAGCGGTGCATCATATAGTGATTGATTATGCTATAATTGGACATGTGATAGAGTGTCGCATGTTGAGTGGCCTAATTCCTATTAATAGATAATGCAAAGCAAAAGGCTTTACTATTGATCTACCATCAATAGATAAGTTGCATGTTTAAGTCATTTTCGAGGCGAAGAACCCTCCTACGCAAGGTTTAAGGAGTTCACTCGCTGAGTTTATCTCACTCCTCATTGTTTAACTTTTTCAATCCCAAATTATGGCTATTCGAGCCCGAGCCAAAGTACTTTGAGAGGGACACGTACTAGACGCGTAGGGGATACCAATTTATGAGGTTGCCCTCATAGAATAGAGGTGCTAGGCTAACCCTACCCCTTTTTGACAAATTAGGAAGATTCCGCAAGGTGGACGTGTAAATGTGAACTTCTAATGCTTAAACCAAAGTGTAATGCATATATATATATATGCATGTATGAAAGTGTGTTTGGATGAGTGTTCTATGCTATCCCTACAGTTTGTTAATAGTTAGGAAATGTTTATTCTGCTTCTGCTTGCGTATAATCAAAAGATAAAAAGAATGGGTTGACGACACGTCCTGGGACATCACGAAGCAAATGACCTAAGTAAAAGCGATGATGCGGGTTATCACCAGCCCGAAGGGGGTCGGGTGGTGACAATATCGATATCAGGTACCATTTCATATAAAATGTTACAGCAAAGGGTAAATTTTTGTGAAGAAAATAGCAATAGCGAAACCTGATAGATATGATGACAAAGCCTGCTCCTTCAACAAAGCTCAAGCTCTGTTGGAGCTTGATTGGCATTTGCAAAAAGTAAGCGCTTGTCAAGGCATTGGGAGAGTCAGTATGGATAATGAGCACTATGACTTGGCTGCAAACATCGAGCCAGGGGAGAGAATTGTTAAATTATGTCTCAAGTTTAAGCCTATGTATTAGACTCAATCCATTGTTTATCACAAATGCGAAGTAATTAAATGCACCACATAAGACGGCCAAGAATTGGACTATTTCTTTGATTGCACATGGGGGTAATAAATGAAGTTTCACAAATCCTCATGCACATGGGTTCATATAAGTCAAAGAAAGAGGAAAGTTGAAGAGCCCATGCACCTCATTAAATGCACGCACATGGTCATGTGCATGCATGATCATGGACATTGGAGAGTGCTGCTACTGCTTTAGAGATTTGTCTTGTGGGCTTCTGTTGTCCTTTGTTCATAAATGAAGAAAGAGGGAAGGTAGAAGCTATGCTTGTCTTTGTTGGAGAAAACATCTCCAAGAGATTTTGATGATGCTCAAACTATCCTTAGTATTTTATGTACTGTGTTATGTGCAGATATTTGGACCAAAGAACTAAGAAATATCTATAGTGTGATCCATTGGAAAGATGTGGTCCTGCTTTAGTAAATAGCACTAGTCAACCAATAGATCAGGTATTGATGATGTTTATATCGGAACAGTAAAGATCAGGTTGATGGTGATGAAACAACCAAGTATATCAGTTATGTACGTTGGGTAAACTAAAGAACCGTTGAAAGATCTAGATTCGCATAGCATGTCACGCCCCGATCCTTCGAGCATGTGCCCATCCCTCTGTTGTCGATCTAATAGCGATGTCCCATGACGCGTCGCTGACCCTTTCTATTTAATGTACATGTGGACATAAATAAATAAATCCCCAGACAACAACAGGATGGGATAGAAAAGTAGGGCCACGAATTTTTCAAAACCAAACCACACTTATATACATATCAAGTCAAGTCATTTACAATACTAGCCGGTCTATGAACAATGTTTGCAAAAAGGTGGGGTTTAGTGCTATAGCTTCTCAAGTAGTCGAGTCCTCCTCAGAATACATCAATGACTCTAGATCCGATAGGTTCGGGTCCACCACTGAACCACCTGGAGGGTCAGCCGTACCCTTTCCAAAAGCTACTTCCAGCACATACAAGGGGACCTCAGATTTAGGTATAGGACCCTCTCTCTGTCCATTCCACTCCTGACGATACCATGATCTGTATTGGTGGGGCACCTTATGGGGTAAGGCCTCATCAACCCAGACCACGGATCTCACCAACTCATAGATCCATCCCCTTGGGTTCCTATGGAGCAGAATAAAACACTTCTACTCCGTAACCTTCTTTAGCTGTCCAAAACACTCAGGAGGAGCTGTCATCTAAGAACCTGAAATTGTTATCCCACAACAGGGTGAAACGACGTCTCAGCAAGTGCACCCCATAAGACCCGACTAGGAAGAAAATACGCCCTAATGGCTGCCTAAGCACAATCACAAGTCAGAGGACTTATATTTGCCTCATTTCTTTCTTGCAAGTCAGTACAATTTGCATATTCAACCAATCATTTCAACACATCAAAGCATCAAATCGAATCGAGTCATCAATCAATCAACTCAGTCAATTCCATGTTATCAATACCATCTGTCGGTCTATCCAATCAATACTATCTATAAAGTCCGATCTCATCAAGGACTACTCACCCTAAGCTAAAGATAGATGGTATAGCTCGCCCAAAGCTGATAATATAATATACTGCTCACCCTAAGCTGACATATCAAAGCCCGCAAGTTGATATAGTATACTCAATGCTCACCAGAAGCTACTAAGGAATACTGCTCACCCAAAGCTGACATATCAAAGCCCTCAGGCTGATATAGTATACCGGTATATTGCTCACCCAAAGTTGATATATCAAAGCCCGCAAGTTGATATAGTATACAATCCTGATCAATCAACAATTCCACCACTTTTATCATACTCGATAAAAATAATTGTGTGTGGATACACGATCGGCCTTAGCCAAAATATCATATTTTCCCTTTTTGAAAACCCCACTAATTCCAATGGTCCACAAACACATTTTTGGCGTTGTAAACCAATGCCTGGTATTTTCTAATTAAATAATGAAAATAATAAATTTTGGGATAAATACCCAAAATTACAATCAACACTCAATTTGCACAAAATAGCAGTCAAATAAATAAACTAACCACACCACTGTAATCAGCCCGAAATTCCGGTCACTGGCTATCCCGGTCTAATTTCTGGAAAAATAAAAATTAATTAAATAATTACATAAATTAATTAATAAATACCAATAAATGCAACTTAGGCCGGAAAAGCCTAATTAAATACCGAAATGGGCTCGAAAAAATTCCGAGACTCGTTAAATAAATACTACAATCTATCTACTTGCTATTTACACTGCTCTAGCCACCTAACATGCATTACCGAACGATTAAATTGCTAATCCAATCTAACTAACCACCTAAATCATACTTAGCCTAAAATAATCAACCCTTAAGCATAATTAACACCCTAAGCGTAGATTAGTGAGTAAACTCACTAGATTAGCGATCCAACGGGACCACAATGATGGGGACGCGGAGATGGGCCACAAACTCCAAAGCGGGGACACCCTTCGAGGTTGGGAAAGGCTCGAAAACGGGCCTTGAAGCCCAAAACCCTTGCTTGTCTTTCTGCTTCTACTTGCTGATTGAGGAGGCAAAACCAGTGGCTCGACTCGCTAGAAATGGTGAGAACAGGATAACGGGGACCAAGCGGAGGCAGGCGGGGGCTCCAGTAGCCTTGGCGACGACGAACGGCTCTGAATGTGGCTCATGGATGCGCTGATGGCGAGACAAGCACGGGACTAGCAGCAGGTGGATGGACACGAGCAAGATGAGCAGCGATGTGTGGGCAAGCGGGCGCTGCTTCAGCTGCTTGAACAGCGACCAGGGGTGGTCGAACGGAGCTAGCTAGCTTGCTGGTTCGGTTCTATGGGATTTTTGAAGACTTCAAGCACCTAGAATGGAGGGGGTCAACTGTAAAGAGAAGAAGGAGGAGAAGGGGACCTACTGCCTTTTGGAGGGGGCCACTTGGTCCCAATCTCATCTCTTGGTCTCCTTGGCTTGGTCCCACCATACCCAGCTGGTTGCCTCAACAATTTCCAGCTCTAAATCTTCCTCTAAAAGTGATTAAGAGAGTCCAAAGGTTGAGGCAAGAGGGGGCTACGAATTTGCACTTGGTTTCTCCCAATTTCACTTCAATTCCTACTTGAATTAAATCAATTCAGCTCCCATAAGTCCCACCATCGAGTCCTCAATCATATTAGTATTTTTCCTCACCAATAGAACCTACTTGTATCCCAATTTTACGACAAAAAATGGTCCTCTAAATTTTCTAGTCGAAAATGGCCCTATATCGACATTTCGCCAAAAATCTCGGTTTGCAGAAAAATCTTCGGAGGATGAGTCGACGTTCCTAAAATGATTCGTGACATGAAAGAACTTTCAATTTCTGAAGTTGGATTCAAATTCGTGGTTAATTTCAATCTGGTATGATTTTAGCGTGACCTAGGCTACCGAGTAGCTTTTAGAATTTTTTTAATGTAAATGAGTCATGGTCGATTTTCTTCGAGCCACAATGAACCTCTTCGATACATTGGCAACTCTCGGAGTTCATGAAAATCTCAAGATTTCAATTACGAATATAGGGTACCAAAACGATAGAAAAATCAATTTAGTACAGGTCGACAAGAATTTTGTAATTTGGTGAAATCACCCACATTTAGCCACACATGTCTGTCGAACTGATCTATCTCTGATCTCTAATTGATTTTTAATTGTACCATAATGATCTTTGCAGATGAGCACAGTCGAGTAGTCGATTCCTAGTTGAATTCTCTAGTCTATTGCATTAAAATCCCTTAATGACTTCCCCAGATAATCTAGTTTTCTCAAGAGTGATTAGCTCTGAGGATAGCACTATAGGTGCGTTGATGAAAGGCTTGATTTATTAAATTGAAAACATAACTGAATTTTCAGGATGTCACATAGCAACAGAATCAAAATAAGGCTTATAGCATAAGAGCTAGAATAATAACTAGAGTGTTTGACAAGTTAATCAAAAATTGTAGTGAAAGGACAACAACAGTTGCTATTTTTGGTTAGTTTGCAAGAGTCCCAAGAAAGAAACTGTATGGATAGTATCTTCTTGGACAGCAGCTCAACGAAACTCTTCAATAGTCACCTACCTCTGTAAATCAACCTCAACTTATAATTCAAGAAAGAGTATAAGAGAGAAGGCGTTAAGAAAGTATGTCACATAAAAGATCAAGTAGCCTATGCACTGTTGTTCTTAATTAGAAGCTTTATGTCTCACCATTCTAATTGTCATGCTATTTAAACAGTTGCGCTAAGGATTAGGCGTACAAGTATAAGAGCAGAAACTGAATCCAGATAGTATGATCTAACACATAAAGGATTAGTACTGGCCGGTCGTAACCTGTCAAGCAGATTGTTAGTGGAATCCAACCTGTCTTAAGGCTATTAGTATAAAGAGTGGACATAGGCTTTCTTGTAGAGCCGAACCACTATAACTCTCTATGTCCCACTATTTCACATATGTTTATATACATTGGCATACATTTAGTTAGTGTTCTCATAAACATCAAGTTAAGGTGATCTTTAATCAGCAGCAACCGATTTCCACAAAAGATTATCAAAGTTTGAAAATAACCTGTTCACCCCACTCTAGGTTGTATTATTAGCCTTGACAATTGATATTAGAGCTTTGTTACTCGTTATTTGAAGTGTATTTCTTCTAAGTACAAAGATCATTTATTATGGCTAACCTTGGAAGCTTCTTCATTAACGATGCTCAAGCTCCCAACAAATCGCCATACTTCGATGGAAGCAACTATGGCTATTGGAAGCAAAGAATGAAGTTATGCATTGAAGCCACAGATTTGGATATGTGGGATGTAGTTGCAAATGCTCCTGAAGTACCAACTCCTATTCATCAACAGGGTCAAGATGCAGTAGCTGTTGACAATGCAGAAGAATGTCGAAAAAGAGACGCTATTAATGCTAAAGCTAAACACCTACCATATTGTGCATTGTCACCTTTTGAGTTTAACAGAATTTCTTCTTGTGATATAGTGAAGGAAATATGGGATCCCATCCCGCTGACGTTTGAAAGGACTGAAAGAGTCAAAGAAACAAAGATGAATATCCTACTTGGGAACTATGAGTTATTCAAGATGAAGCCCGATGAAATAGTGACTCAAATGTTCACACAATTCACTGAAATGATAAATGGTGTGGCATCCGAAAATTTTGTCGACCCTTAGATGCGCAATGGTCTATAACTAAGTGAGGGAAGCATCGTCAGACTAAATTATCGACAACGCAACCATACGGCCAAAGTATACATGAAATAAGAAAGGGATTTGGACTTTAATGCATTGATATTTTGTGGGCCGAAGGAGGGAAATTTGGCCTTGTATTCACAACTTCCCCACCGATCATTATGCAGCATTGTCGAGTTCTCTCCCTCCATGCAAGAAATCAAATTGATGCTTATGCATGTATATGAGTTTACGGATTAAATTTCTGAAGGAAGTGGGCCATATATTAGGACCATACAACCACTTATTCGCTGGCCCAAATGACCCAAGAAAAACTCTCCCTTAATTATCGACAAAGCCAGTCAACAATCATTGAAGCTTCTCCAACTTGGTTGACCGAGAGAAGCCCAGCAATGGCCACGTTGCTTCCCATTCGGTGGCCAGCGCTGGAGGAGAAATCGAACAAGGAGAGACATGCCTCCTCCACTTGTCCATTGCAGCTTCAGCCACCTAAAATCCTGCATGCAAAGAATTTGTAAATCAATTAAGTGAGGAACAAAATGGGCGGATTAGTCGAGAAGGAAGAGAGAGAAGAATCGAGCAGAATTTCGAGCGAAAGAGAGAGTGAGCAGTGACGAGTGAGAGAGAGAGTTTGAGCGTGAGAAGCAGGCGTGCAAGTGTGAGCCGCAAGGAAGGAAGAGAAGGATCGCCTTCTGCCATGCTCCAGCTGCCGCCGTCGACGCCGCTTGTCTTCGCCGCTGTCAAGCCACATCGCCGAATCGAGCCCCTGTTTTGCTTGCAATTGAGCTAGAGAGCTAGAGGCAAATGAAAGTCCATTAATCTATATGATGTAGTGTTGTTGCTGTCTAGTGTAGTGCAATAGATTTGAGAAAATGTTGAGATGAAGAATGAATGCCGATTTGTGGAGGATTAAATGTGATATTGCTGTTTGGTGTTGGATTGAGCTAGATGAGTATTAGATTGAAGCTACCAGTCATTGCATGTTGCATTAGGGTCTTGCATGTCTCAAAAATTGAGTGTAAGATGGCTGTGTTGGTGGTGCAGTGGTGGTTGTCGAGTGAGGTAGAGTGAGGTATGGTGCGGTAGGTGAGCCGAAGTGTGAATATTTGCTTTGTATCGAACTGTGGAAGGTTTTTATAAGAGTAAAAACCTACTGTGATTAACCTTAGATTCTGTGGAAGTCTTAAGTTGCTGTAAAAGAAATTGGTAAGAGTATTTACCTTGAACCAGTAAGCTATACTGTAGAAGACAGCATGACCTTTGATGATTCCACGAATTTTCTATAATTTTATAGATAGAATTGGACTTTGAACCCTTAATGAAAGATGTAGGAAACATCCTTAGGAATAACATATCAAAATTTGAGAATGAGCAGACAAGATTAGGTGGTGAAACAAATTTTCTTCTGTAGGTACTAAATATGAAAGTGACTGCAGAATTTTGAAGGAAACAGTAAACTAGTACTCTTTATACACAACGAATCTGACTTAGTGTCCTTCACGAAATTTATTCCTTTAGATCTCATCTAAAACATACCAAAATTTTAGAATTTTCTGAGTTCATTTAGGGGTTATTCCGAAATTTTTATTAAAACTGTGTATTCTGAATTTTGAGCTGTTTTACTTCCGAATTTGCTCAACTTGTTTCAACAGGTAAATGCATCTTGAATGTTATTGGACATGATGTTTTGTTTGGCATTCGACATATCATTCAACACCGAAGATTTCAATGAAACTCATGTGAATACCTATGTCATAGCATTGAACATGTTTTTGGAAATTAAGATGTTAATTGTTGCCGTTGGACCCTCGAGTCAACGATGCCCCGGGAGTCGGGATGCCCAAAGGATCAAATGAGTTGATGCTTTGTGGATGCCTGGTGGCCCTAGTGGCTGAACGCCAGAGGTTTTTCCCTGGGAGCTTCGGGATGCCTAGTTGTATGCTTATCGGTATGTAAATCCGGAGGGCCAGGGTAACCATTTCCATGGCAAACCCCCAGAGGTTCCTCATGATGCTAGGTGGGGTGCAAGATGCCTAGAGGTGTGATGAGACACGCTCTGGATGCTCGGTGGCCCTAAGTGGATGAATGCTGGAGGCTTCCGTGATGCCAGGGTTGGGTGCGGAATCCCAAAATGATGCAAACGTTGGTCCTTTGGAGGATGAAACCTTTTGAATATTAAAAACTGATGATCTACTAAGTGTGCATGTGGTCTGGTTATAGGACTAAATTGTGTGGCATGGAATGGGATGTGTCATAACAGTTTGGCCCTATGATCGAGACTTGAGTGATTGGACATGATGCATCTTATTGATTGGAAATGCCCTGGTCATTGCATTGAAGAGTTATATGGTTTGGATGCATACTCATTCATTGATTGCCTATCTTGTCTATCTTGCATAAAATTGGATCGTGATGGCTTGCATAGTATAGTTTAATGAATCTTTTTACTACTGAGTGGTTGTAGTCACCCCGCTTGGGGACTAACATTTTAGACTAGGAGATATGCCTTTGCTACTAGTCACCTCCGGCACATTCTATGGCATACCGGTCAACATTGAGTGTGAGTGTACGAAGCACCATCATTCCGAGATACGAGGGTTAGTCTTTGTTCGAGTGCAGGTATTGGTCTTGTATGACATTGGTTCGCTCGCCGGCCTAGTGATTCAGGAGTTTTTGGTTGTGTTCGTCCGCCGTGATGGGATCATGTTGGGGATGTTGCCGTTGTCGCCAGGTGATGGACCGGGCTGGGTGTGACTGAGAGTGATGATTAGCAAATGAAGCATTTTTGGACTGTCGACACTGATTGATAGACTTATGTAAATGACTGTTTGGAAAGAAAAGAAAAAGGGAGCCGATTATCTTTTGGTATGTAGCCGAGTATAGAAAACCACGGCAAATTTTGGTGTACCAACTGATGATGTCTATCAAGTTTATGTAGATAAAAGTGTTCGGCTTTATCTTATAAAAGTTTTAGTTGGTGTACATTGTTTCCGAATATGGAATAGGGAGATGTTGAATATGCTTCCGTTATATAAACTGCGCAGGGACCGATCTATATGATATAAACCCCCAGGACTTATGGACTTATTATAATTCTGTGGTATTAGAGTGATATATTATCAGGATGAGTAAAAGGTAAGCGAATGTGGCATCCCAAAATTTCATGGCAACCCTTGGATATACCATGAACCATGATTAGGTAATGGGAGTGCCTTTTGGTTTTGTATTAGCCATTGAGTTGATGAATTTCAATTAATTTAAGGCCGAGCTTTGTAAAGAATGATTGCTTGGATAGAGATGTCTTTTCAAGTGACCCAAGGAATTATTAAAGTGCAAATTGATATAGAAAATCTTATTCTTGGTGGTGCACTTTATAAGTAGAATTTTATTGATTTAAATTATAGAGTTTTGTGGGCTTATAAGTTGAAATTAGGTGTTTATTTAATTGGGGATTAAATGGAATAGGAATAGGAGGGGTGGGCTGATTTTTAGGCCCAAAGCCCATCCAACCAGCCCACGCCAGCCCCCTATTCGACCAGCCCATGAAGGCCCAAGCCCGGCCCATCGAGGGCCATCACTCTTGCATTGAGATTGACAAGTGGCATGGGGGATTCTCCATGTGTCTCTAACATGCAAAAGGCTACTCACCACTTGTCCATGCATCTTCCACTTGTCCCTTACATGCAAAAATAGAGATTTATTTGTTAACTAAAGAACAAAAGGGAGAGAGAGGCCGGCTGATGGAGGGGCTGTCGTCCAAGAGAGTGAGAGAGAGAGAGAGAGAGAGAGAGAGAGAGAGTTGCGAGAGAGAGAGGGTCGCCAAGAGGAGAGGAACCGAGGAGGAGAAGGAGTCGCCGCCCATTCGCCGTCCGTGTGCCGCCGTCTGCTTGATCTTAGAGGCAAGTTGGGGTTGATTTCTACTCTTGCATGTGTGCCTTGCATGTATGATTTGTTAGTGGTGAGTTTCGGATGTTAGGGTAGGCGAAACCGAAGCAAAAATGTGCTTGGTTCTTGAATATGCTTGCTGTTTTCGCATGAACCGCCTGAGCCAGAATCTTGTGAGAGCTTGCATGCATGTTTCGAGTTCGATTTTGACTTTGATTTCTTCATGAAATTTGTAGCCAACATCTTAAAATACAACATACTAAACTTTGGGACAAAATGGTGGAGATTTAAGGGGTCAAACCCTCATCCTACGAAGACACCAGATCTGGAATTGTTTTGCTGACCTTTTGGTAGATTTGTGGTTGCATGTCGATTTGTACTAAGAATCTCTCTTTGACTTCTTCATGAAACTTGTAGATAACATCCTAAAGATTAACATACCCAAATTTTAATTAAAATGAGCAAGTTTAGCCTAATGAATCGACTTACTCTTGAAGATGGTAAATCTGGAGACACGGTACAGGACACCCGAGACTTCACGGACCCATATGGTGACTATTCTTTGGAAATTTGACTTAGATTCCTTATTGAAAGTTGTGGGGGACCTTTTGAAGTAAAACATATCCAAATTTCAGAGGAAACGAAGAAGAATAAAGGGGTGAAAACTTGATATTTCGGAGAAACATACACTGGACGTTTCGGTGCTAGAACCAGAAGCTTCGGATGACTATAGAAAATTATCTAGAACGAATCTGGCCTAGAAGTCTTCATGAAAAATATACTTTAGTGTCTTAAATATAACCTGGTAAAATTTCATAATTTTCGGAGGTCGTTCGGGTATTTTAATCGAATTATTTCGAAAACTGCACATTCTGTTTCTATCCGAATTTGCATGCTGAAATCGTGTGGATTATATCTTCTTGTGTGGAACTCTATTGGGCATGTGTTTTTCATGAAATTACTATCTTATTGTCTTGTCTATCACATGCCTTGATTTCATGATTTTTGAGAAGCATATGGATATTTAATTTAAATATTTTCTAAAAATGGTACATGCTGGAATTTTGTAAAAGGCATGAAATATGGACCATTTTAAATTGCATGGACTCCATGAATTGTATTGTTATGGATGATGGTGTCTTGCTGCATGTATGATGATGATTGAGATGCATGTATGAATTCAATGATGAATATGATCTTGATTGCCATCACATCACATGCCATGTTAAAATTGAACTATAATTGAAGATGAGAATTGAGATAAATGAGAAGGCCGTCGGAGGTGTGAGCCGACGATGCCCCGGGAGTGTCGGGATGCCTGGCTAGAAGGGTACGGCCGGTTGCCCGGTGGTCATGAGTGGCTGGATACCGAAGGGCCTCGAGAGTATCGAGAGGTGTCGAGATGCCCAAAGAGTGGGGGAGCCAGAAGCTTGGCAGGTATTGTGCCGAGGGATACCTCGCGATGCCAGTTTGGGTGCGAGATGCCTGGCTAGAAGGGTACGGCCGGTTGCCCGGTGGCCTTAAATGGCTGAATGCCGGAGGGTCCTCGTGATGCTAGTTAGGGTACGAGATGCCCGGAGAGTGGGGGAGCCGGATGGTCTAATTGTATCTTGGATACATGTGGGATGCAAACATTGGTCCCGGGAATGAGAAATGTGGCGGTCCAAAATGAAATTGAAATCGAATTATGCATGATGATACATGCATGACATGATGACGAGGATATATGCATGACAAGATGATGATGTTATATGCATGGATGCATGGCAATGATGATGGTACATGTGATATAATGATGATGTTATATGCATGGATGCATGGCAATGATGATGGTGTTATATGCATGGATGCATGGCAATGATGATGGTACATGTGATATGATGATGATGTTACATGCATGGATGCATGGCAATGATGATGGTACATGTGATATGATGATGATGTTACATGCATGGATGCATGGTAATGATGATGGTACATGTGATATGATGATGAAGTTATATGCATGTATGCATGGTAATGAGGTATGATGACATGTGCATGATGCCATGGTATGTTGTGCATGGGTGCTTGTATGACATGTGATGCTATGATTGTGATGATTGCATGGCATGATGTATTGAGTGGTCTATTGGTCCTTTACTTGTTTAATGGTTGTACTCATCCCTTCGGGGACCAACATTTCAGATTAGTAGATGGATTGAGCGGTTCAATATGACCGCAAGGAGGAGGATAGCAAAGGAGGGAATTTTTGGACGCCGACACTGATCGATGGACTTTAAGTATACGACTGTTGGAAGAGATGTCGGTCATCTTTTGAAGTATAGCTTAGTATAGAAAACTATGGCATTTTGATGTACTGATGAATGATGTCCATATGGTTTAAGTGAATAAAAGTGTACAGCTTTTACCTATAAATATTTAGTTGGTGTGCATTGTTTGTTGAATATAGGGAAGGGAGTTGTTGGATGTGCTTCCGTATATAAATTGCGCAAGGGACCGATCTAAAAGATGTAAACCCCCAGGTTGTATGGACCCGCTGTAATTGAAATGGTATCAGAGTGACATGTTATTAGGAAAAGTGAATGGTAAGCGAACTGTGGCGACCCTAATCTGATCGGGGGCCGTCGAGGGGTGCCACAGTGAACTGTGGCGACCCTAACGGTTCGGGGGCCATTCGGGGGTGCCACAAATGGACTTGCTCTTCAAGGGAAAATCTACAAAGATTCTGAGAAAGTAAGGAAATTACAACGAGCTCTTCCCAAGGAATGGAATATCGTCAAGACTTCGCTAAGGGAAATCATGAGGATTCAACCGATCACAATGGACGAGCTTAAAGGAACATTCATGTCCTATGAAGTGGAACTTCAAAATGAAGAAAGTTACTACAAAGGTAAGAAACTTATTGCATTTAGAGCTAACCATGATGATGCATGTGGAGAAATATCCTCTAATGATGAAGAAAGTGATGAAGACATGGCATTTCTACCAAAGAAGTTCAAAAGCTTTATGAGAAAATGAGGAAACTATAAAGGAAAAAGATTCTCTAAACATCTTGATGAGAAGAAGCCTTACAAGAAGAAGGAAGAATCAAAAGGTAAGGACATAATATACTATGAATGCAAGAAACCTAGTCACATAAAACCAGAATATCCATCCATCAAAAACAAGAAAGGAATGTTCGAGAAAAAGAAAATGGCATTAAGAGCTGAAACATGGAGTGACACCAAATGTGAATCAAGTGATGAAGAAGAAGCAAATTTTTGTCTCATGGCTAACTCCAAACCAAAAGAAGATGAGGTAAAGGATTAAGAACTATCTTACAATAAATTGAAAGATTTTCTAAAGTAAATGTTCAAAGAACATCATAAAGCTTCAAAACAAATTTCTACTCTAAAAAAGGAGGTTCATAATCTCACTACTGAAAACCTCACTGAAAAAACTCTCATTGACAATCTAAAGAAGAGCTTGATTCTCAAATAAATCAAGTGAAGCTCATGCAGGCTGAAAATGAGAAAGTCAAGGATCAAATTTAAAAATTAAGCACCAAATTTTCTCTCGGTTAAAAAACTCTATAGCACATTCTCTCTATTCAATTTCCTCACTATAACAAGAGTGGTCTTGGACATGAAGGAAATGAAGAAGAGTCAAATCCTTTTCCAAAAATCAAAGATAGATTAAAACATAGATCTCCTGTTCACTTTTACAAATCTCATTTCACCAAACACTTTACTAAAACTACTGGCAAGAAATTTCCTAAGTGCTTGAACTATGAAGGATATGGTCATTTCAAAATGGACTGTCAGAAATAGCAGAGACAATTCAGAAAACTGGTTGGTCTTTTGATCCTAAAACAAAATCTAACCAAAAAAAGACCATAGTTTATGTGGGTACCAAAGAAAATATGAGATCTTCTTCAATTTTAGGTTATCTTAAAGAAAAACAAGTAATATCTAGATAGCAGATGTTCCAGACATATGACTAGAGACAATAGCAAGTTTGAAACACTCACCTCACTAGATGGTGGCACAGTAACATTTGGGGGAAAAGCTAAAGGAAGAATCATTGGGAAAGGAAACATCAAGTTAGGAAATCTAGTTTTTGAAGATGTTTCACTTGTACAAGGTCTAAAGCACAATCTCCTTAGTATAAGTCAACTTTGTGACAAAGGATGTGACATCCCAGATTTTCAGTCTTGTTTTCTATTGAATAAATCGGGCATTTCATTGACGCGTCTATAGGGCTGTTCTCAGAACTGATCATTCTAGAGATAACTAGACTATCTGGGGAAACTATTAAGAATTTTAAGGCAAATAAACTTGAGAACTTGACCAGGAATCGGCTACTCGATCGTGTTCATCTGCTGAGATCTTTACGGCACAGACGTAAATTGATTAGAGATCAAATATAGATCGGTTCGACAGAGATATGTGGCTAATCGTGGGTGACACCACTAAATTGGAAAATTCTCATCGGCGGACACTAGATTGAATTTTCTATCGTTTTGGTACCCTGTGTCCGTATTTGAATTCTCGAGATTTCTACGACAATCGAAAGTTGCCAATGTGTCGAGTGGGTTCATTGTGGCTCGAAGAAAATCGACCACGGGTCATTTGCACTAAAAAGTTCTGAAGACTACCCGGCAGTCTAGGTCACGCTAAAAACGCGTCGAATGGAAATTAACTGTGAATTCGAACCCGATTTCAGAAATCAAAAGTTCTGTGATATCATGAGCTATTTTAGGAACGTTGACTCAGTCTCAGAAGATTTTTCAGAGATTCCGTGATTTTTACGGAAAAAATCGATTCAGACGTGGCGGAATCTTGGCAGAAATCCAGATTGGTTAAATTGATGTGGAATTGGACTTCTAGGCCGAGTCTTTGTGTATGATGGATTTATAGAAAATTATTGGGATTTTTCTACGTCGAAATTGGATCTCAATTTGGAAAATTGAGTGAGGAATTAAAGCTAAATTACGAAATTCGGATTTAAAGGAGGGCAGCATTAATTTGGACTTTAAATTGATTTAATGGTGCAATTTATGCTTGAAAATGATAGAGGAGACATGGAGGATGAGATTGAGGCCTTGAGAGGTCAATTGAATTTTTGGAGGCCAATTTGAGATGAAATTGAGATGGGATGAGTGTCCAATTTGAAACCATAATCTTAAAATTTCGTAATCCCCCACACCCTAGCCAATTTTAGACTATTGGAAGGGTTATTTGAGATGTTGGCGTGGCCAAATGAAGGCCAAGGAAGAGTACTTGGTTGAGGTTGAAACTTGGGGAGCAAGAGTGGAAAATTTGGACCAAGTGGAGCCCCCCACCGGCAACTTCCCTCATACGCCTCAGCCACTATTCCCCCTCTCTCGTGCGTAACTTTCCCCGATCCATCAATCTTCTGCTTTTACTCTTGTTTCATTGCATCCGAAATTCCATCCTTTCCTTCTTCTTTATCCGACCAAACCCCCAATCGTCACCAACTCCCAAAAAGTAAAACGGAACCAAAGACCAGCGGCTTCCTCTGCCGAGCAAACTCCTGCTCGTAGCCCACGCGTGCAGGTCTCCAGCTTTTTCGTTCAAAATCCCGGCTGAAAGCCACTTCGTCCGTGCCTTCTCCAGCAACGCGTTCTTCTCCAGCTGCCAGCTTGCCATCATTTCCCTCAGTTCGACGCCATTTGAAGGCGAAGCAGCTTCTCCGCCGAGCTGCCAACTGCCCATGATTCATCCTCCGCAATCAACAATTGAAGACGGTGTTGACTCCTTGCCATGATCTCCCACCCAGCAGCGACAAAACACTGCAACTCCACTTCATTTTGCCGCTACCAGCATCTCCACGTCCGCACGATTCCACCGAAGCAGACCCACCGAGCGAAGCTCCTCCATGCGCGTGTCTTCAAGTTCCAACAGCGCACGATCGAAACCGCATCTCCCTTGGTCAATCCAGCAAAGTCTCCAGCAAATCTTCTCCCGATTGTCGACCACCGAAGCCCACGCGGCTTCAATCCACCGTTTCTGCCACTCCAGCACCGTCGAAGCTCCGCCAGTAGCTGCTTCTCCACGTTCGTGTTTCCTCAGTCAGCCCACATCACCAACGAATTGTCTCCACCGAAGCTGTGTCTTCGTGGCCTGCTTGTGCGAAGCGGGCCAATCCAGTGTCTTCAGACCATCACTTCCAGTCATTCGGGCCCAGCTAAAATTCGGTCCAGTTGAGGGCCATTTCAAGCCCAGCGAAGCCAGCAATCTCAGCCCAAAAGAATCCAGCAGCTTAGCCACTTAAAGCTCAGCCCAATTCAGTTTTGTTTCAAGCCCATTTGCAGCTCAAGCCCCCGAAGCAAGTCAGCTCAAGCTGAGGCCCAAGTTCAGTCTAAGCCCAGAAATTTCTGTGGGCTTGCGAGGCTTGTAGGTCTGGCCCGAGTGTCCGTCGACGCCACCGAAAGTTCGGATTTCGGCCGCCGTCGTGTCGCCGTCGCGGTGTCCCGGTCCCCGCTTTTAAGCAAGTGAGTAATCTCACTAATCCTCACTTAGTAGACTAATGATGCTTAAGGGTTGATTAGATTTAATTAAGTGCAATTAAGTGGTTAGATTAGTTTAGAACAATTAAATTATTGACTTAATGATGCATGTTAGGTGGTTAGACTTAGTCATTAGCAAGTAGAGACGTACTATTATTTATTGAATGCATCTCGGGATTTTTCCCAGCCCTTAGTGGGCTTCAATTAGGCATTACGGGCCTAAATTGGATTTTTAGTATTTATTTATTAATTTTCGAAATTAATTATTTAATTATTTACTTTTCGGAAATTAGGCAAGGATAGCCGACGACCGAAATTTCGTGCTGATTGTCGTGGTGCCGTCTATTTATTTATTTGAGCTCCACGTTGTGCTAAATTGAATTAATTGTGCAATTTGAGGAATTATTCCTAAATTGATTAAGATTGAGTAATTGGATTGCAGATGGCCGAGTATGATTGTTTAGCGTTAATAATGCTTTGATTGCCTATTAAGTAGAGAAGTTTGTAAGAGTGAAGTGAATATAGTTTTGGCTGAGATCCATCGGGTACGTTAATATCGTGTGAAAATTGAGTGAGTTGATGAGTATGTGAGGATTTATCCTAAGATTGATCGGTGTCAGTATTCAATTAGAATTTGACTGTGAAAGGTTGTGAGTATGGCTGTGCCAGTGGGGCCGAGTTCTGCCACCAAATTTGGAGTCGGTCGCGCCCGTTGGGCCGTAATCTGCCACCTGATATGGGTCGCGCCTGATAAGGCCGTAATTTGCCACCCGATAGGGGTCGCGCCTGTTAAGGCCATAATCTGCCACCTATTAAAGGTCGCGCCCATTAGGCCGTAATTTGCTACCTAAAGATAGGTCGTGTCCTTTGAACTGTAATCTGTTGCCAAGGAATTTGGTAGTCTATGCTCGTGAAGTCGTGAGTACGATTAGAGACTAAATAAGGGAAACAACTGGGGAATAGTTGAATTGACATGAAATCGACTAGGTTGATGGATCGAAATATTGATCTGTGATGTAATTGCTTAGATGCCTATTGAACTGTACTAATATGCAGGTGGAATCTGAGGCCAAGGTAAGTCCTCTGACCCGTGCGTGTATAGGCAGCCTGGTTAGTATATTGGCTTCCTAATCGAGTCTTAGTGGGGTAGAACTTGCTGAGACGTAGTCTCATCTCGGTTGTGGGACAACATTTCAGGACCCTGATGAGGAGCCTGAGGAGAAAGAAACCGAAGAGGAGTACCTGGAGGAGAACCTCGATGATGATCTAAGTACGACCCGGATGAGGACTATGATCCCATCTTCTTTGTGAATCCTGTCTAAATATGAATAGTGTGAGACTAGAATGTTATGAATAGTCTTATGAATAGACTTCGAGATATGCCATGTATAAAGGTTTAGTTGTAGATTTCAATGTGAAAAATATGGCCTTACTTTTCTATCCCATTGTATTGTTGTCTGGGGATTTATAACTGCTTCCGCATGTGCTTAATAAAAGAAAGGGTCGGCGATACTTAGTCCTGGGATATCGCATAATAAAATCGACCAAGTAGAAGGATGTGTGCGTACCCGAGGATCGGGGCATGACAAAGGATACACAATCAACTTCGAGAAAAGTAAGTGCATAGGCACCTGCAAGAACAAGTCGCACACATTCATTGGAAATAGGTACGGCAATATCTACTTACTAGATATCAACTTTGAGGATGCATACTACTTAATGTCTATCAAGGAAGAATGTGATCTTTGGCACAAGAAATTAGATCACATCAATGCAAAGAAAATTCAGAAAATATCTTCCCAAGATATAGTTTGTGGATGACCAAAAATCAATTACAATAAGCGTGATACATGTAATGCATGTACACTAGGAAAACAGGTAAGAAAATTTTTTTAAATCTAGCAAAACTATTGCTACTAACCGAACTCTTACGACACATGGATCTATTTGGACCAACATGAACAATTAGTCTAGGAGGCAGAAAATACTGCTTGGTCACAATAGATGACTACTGAAGATTTACTTGGGTAATGTTCTTATCACATAAGAATGGGGCATTTCACTCTTTCAATAAAGTTGCTCGACAAGTTCAAAACGAGAAGGGTTACAGTATCACCACCATTAGAATTGACCATGGAGGAGAATTTGACAACTAAAGCTTTGTTGTATTGTGATGAAAATGGAGTAGAACACAACTTCTCTACTGCGTACACTCCTCAACAAAATGGAGTAGCTAAACGAAGAAATCGATCACTGCAAGAGATGACAAGAACAATGTTAATCGAAGCAGTACATCTACTTGTTTCGAGGTTGAAGTTGTCGCCACCTCATGTTATACTCTCAACAAAGTATTACCGAAATCGATGGTAGAAAAGACTCCATATGAAATATGCAAAGGAAGAAAACCTACTCTACATTACTTCCATGTTTTCGAATGTATGACTATGAAGACGTCATACATATATCTGCACTAGTTGCTCACAAACAGCAGCAACCACAACTCCCAACTGATCTCTCAAATCAAGGACAATCTTCTAAAGATTGGAGATTCAAGATTGAGTATCCTAAGGAATAAATAATAGGGAAAGTGGATGAAGAAATTAGAATGAGATCATCTCTCAAAGGTATGATTAATTTCTTGGCTCTTATATCTCAATATGAATCCAAGGAAGTCAAAGATGCTCTCAAGGATGAAAACCAGATTGAAGCCATGTAGGAAGAATTACATCAATTCAAAGTCAATAATGTTTGGAAACTAGTTGCAAGACCCAAAAATCAGACTGTAATAAGAACCAAATGGGTATTCAAAAACAAGCTTGATGAAACAGGTAATGTTATATGTAACAAGACAAGATTAGTTGCTAAAGGATACCTACGGGAGGAAGGTGTAGGTTTCGAAAAAACTTATGCACCTATTACTAGGCTAGAAACTATACGTTTGTTATTAGACTATGTATGCTTTCTTGATTTTATATTATACCAAATGGATGTTAAATCTCCATTTTTGAATGGATTTATCAAAGAAATGGTGTATATTGAGCAACCACCTAGTTTGGAAGAAACAAGAAAATTTGATGATGTTTATCATCTCAAGAAGGCACTCTATGGGCTAAAGCAAGCACTAAGAACCTGGTATGAAAGATTAAGTAACTTCTTGACAAATCATGAATTTGAAAAATGTAAGGTAGACACCACCCTTATGAAAAGGTAAAGATCTGCTTATTGTTCAAATATATATTGACGATATGATTGTTGGATCTACTAATGACATACTGTGCAAGGACTTTGCAAAAATGATGAAGAGTGAATTTGAGATGAGCCTGATTGGTGAACTAAATTTTTTTCTCGAACTCCAAATCAAGCAATGCCTTGAAGGCACCTTTATACATTAAGAGAAGTACGCAAAAGAAATAGTAAAGATATTTGGTCTGAAAGGATGTAAGAAAATCGAGACAACCGTGTCATGCTCTATCAAATTGGATAAGGATGAGAAAGGTCAGTTTATCAACCCTAAGCTATACAAAAGTATGATAGGATCGCTTCTATATCTGACAGCATCTAGACCTAATATTTTATTCAATACTTGTTTATGTGCTCGATATCAATCGGATCCAAAAGAATCACACCTATAAGCTATTAAATGAATTTTTCGATACATTGGTTCCACACAAAAAGTTAGGAATCTGGTATCATAAAAATATAGATTTTTTGTTACTTGGATATTCGGATGCTGACTTTACTGGTTGTAAAGTAGATAGAAAAAGTACATCTGATACTTATCAACTGCTAAGAAATATGCTGATGTCTTGGTTCTCGAAGAAGCAAAATTCAGTTGCTCTCTCAACTATGGAGGCTGAATATATTGCCCTCGGAAGCTGCTGTGATCAACTCATTTGGATTAAGCAATAATTACGTAATTTTGGAAAAGATGAAGAATGTATTCCCATCAGGTGTGATAACACCAGTGCTATAAATCTAGCCAAGAATCCAATTCTACATTCAAGAGCAAAGCACATCGAGGTAAGACATCATTTTGTTAGAGATCATGTTAACAATGATGATATCTACATACAGTTTGTAGAATCAAAATAGCAACTGGTAGACATTTTCACCAAACCATTGAACAAGCCAACCTTCGAATATATACGTGGTGAATTAGGAATATGCAACGCCCTGAAATAACAACATTCAAGGTATTGCATTAATTGTGTCAAAAACATCGAGTACGATAAAGAGCAACAAGTATGCACCTACTATATTAATTCAAAAAAGTTACCCTTACATACACTGCAATGGTTACCATTCTGACCATCTATATCCTATCTAGACTTGATACGACTATTGTAACAAAATTTGTACACTCAATTTTATTGCCATTTAAATCCGTAAAATTTGAATATATAAATTTTTTATGGATAAGAAATACTACCGTTGAAAAAACAACAGCTAATATTTTATTTCTTACTGTGAAATATTTTGCTCCTATTTATAGAGGGTTCATATTCTTTCTTTTACTCATTGCTTTTACCTAGTCTCTCTTACTTATTTTAGAATTTTTCCTCGAGTCTGTCGTCTTTTCTACGCACAAACACCTTTTCGCGCAAACCCATGGCACCTAAAGCTTGACCCT
The DNA here is from genome assembly GCA_004368105.4 of Eucalyptus melliodora. Taxonomy (NCBI): domain Eukaryota; kingdom Viridiplantae; phylum Streptophyta; class Magnoliopsida; order Myrtales; family Myrtaceae; genus Eucalyptus; species Eucalyptus melliodora. The sequence continues at coordinate 6,968,646 of CM023411.3, forward strand.
CTTCCAAACCCGTGACGAAATCCTCTCGCACCACTAGTTGACCTTCCAAAACCTCTAAAGATGAGGTCACCCAACAAGAAGAATTGTTGGAAGCCACTCAAAGTCAGAGTGTGGCACAAGCTGGTGGATCAATAACTGCCAATACTCCATTGCCCACAGCCCCAAGAATAGAAACCCCTGTTGGAAAAACCCCTGAATCGCGACTGCTTGTAGAGAAAGACATAGGTAGTATAACAACTATGGCACCATTGACTGTTGGAAGATCTTAGAGACGATTCTGATTCTATTAGATCTTTTGATTAGAATAGTAAATAGGAAATTATATATTCATGTATATTGCTTTTCCTATTTTATTCTTTTTCCTATTCCTTTCTTACATTATAAATGTACATTGTAATGTTATACAGAAATATATAGTGAAACACTTTCCCAAAGCTTCGTTCTCTTTTCTGTCATGGTATTAGAGCTTTCACTTCCTGCCCTAGCTTCCGCAACCTTCTGAATTGCCATCGTTCCTCTCTTTGATTTGTTGTTGTGCATTCTTTTCTGCGGAACAAATTGAAAGAACGATTAGGAATTCATTCTCAATATCATGACAAAGGACAAGAACGTTATGAATCCCTCAGCAGAAGATTCATCAACCCAGGATCAGCAAATTTCATCTTCTGATCGAGACGGATCGACTAGAGAAGAGCAGGTGACTAATGTCTCCACCCCTGCCCCTGCTCCAGTACAGATTCCGGGGCCAACTTACTAGCCTCCAGCTCCGTGGTATCCCGCACAGTGGGGCCAGTATCCATATGGAACCGACCCGACTGGCAAGTCGGGTCAAACGACTGCGGGTCACAGACCCAGATTCATGCCGGGACCCGGGTTCATGCTGGGACCCGGGTTCATGCCGGGACCCGGGTTCATGCCGGGTCAAGGAATTGAGCCCTACCCGGTTTCACACGGACCGCCGTATCTGTTTCCATTCAACGGCGGCCGGCCGGAGCTCGGAGATCCGCTCTACACGTCACCGGCAGACGGGCCGGAGTTAAGCCTAATCACCCAACAGCTTACCGGACCGGCGAACTACCACTCTTGGGCTCGCGATTTCCGGCGAGCACTCGTTACTAAAACTAAAGAAGAATTCATCGACGGAACCTTACCTTGCCCAACGGATGAACGACAGCAGAGGCATTGGCAGCGTTGCAATCAATTGGTGCGCACCTGGATCGGAAATTGCTTGGTGCCGGATGTTGCCGCCGGTCTCCCTCTGACAGAAGATCCGAAGAAATACTGGGATAAGATACAAGAGATGTACGGGAAATCAGATAGGGCTAGGCTTTTCTCGTTGACACAAACCCTAACCGAGCTAAAATAGGGGAACCTCTCGGTTACCGCCTGTTTCAACCGGTTGTCGTCTTTATGGAACGAAATTGAAGCAGCCAAAGACAAGTTGGAGGGGCTGGAAGCCACTCTCTGACAATTTTATGCGATGAGGGAAAAGGAGAAAGCCACCAGATTTCTTCTTACCTTAAATGACTCGTACACCGCCTTTCGATCGCAGATTCTTGCGATGGACCCTCAACCTCCTCTCGGCCGGATCTTCCAATTGGCCGTGCAGGAGGAAAATTAGAGAGCTGCCACGACTGAACATGGTCGCATTGCTGAAGGAATGGGCTTCGCGACGTTTCCCTCGGGCTTCGTCTCGACCGAAAACATCACCGGCACTGGAGGAAACCTCGGGGCCACAGGACAGCCGAGAGGAAAAGGGTTTGCAGTTGCGGCTGCGGCTGCGAGAAGTGATGAAGATTACCCTAGGTCTTCACGGATGGACGGCTGGGATCGTCACGCTCAATCAGACGGTCTGGATAAGTTCGCTGGATCTGACGGTCGAGGGAGACGCGCTAGATCAAACGGCCCGAATCAATTTTTCCTAGCGAACGGCTGGGATGGTCTCACTAGATCTGACGGTCGAGGGAGACACGCTGGATCGAACGGCTACAAATTGATGAATTATTCGGTTGAATCAGACGGTCGATATTTTGCCACGTCAGCGCCAGTATACAAAGCATCGTACGGCACACGAAATGCCACGTCAGCAAGCAAGGTCAGTGGGCAAAATTCAAAGTTTAAAAATAAATACTGTGAATATTGCAAACGTCCACACCACACTGTCGATACATGCTGGAAATTGCATGGGAGACCCGGCAATAAAAAGGAAAAGGAGTCTTCAGTCTATCAGGTATCTACGCAGAGTAGTGGTGGAACATCTCAGGAGACTATCACTCAAGAACAATATGAAAATATTGTGCAAGCTTTGAGTCAGCTCAAGACTGGTGATAATGGTGTAGGATTTTCAGGTAATTTTCCCCATGAAACGAATTCATTATCTATTAATGCATGGATTATCGATTCAGGCGCAAGTGACCACATAGTCTGTAACGAGTACCTAATTTCTCATGCTCATCAAAACACACAGTCTCCTATTATGGTACGTCTTCCAAATGGAAACATTATGAATGTTACCAAAATCGGCACCATACATCTTGGTCAAAACATTGTCCTTAAAAATGTCCTATACATTCCAGATTTTGAGTTTAATCTTATTTCTGTCGCAAAAGTATGTATGGACAATTCCTGCAAAGCCATATTTAATTCCAAAAATTGTGTCTTTCGGGACCTTTCGACTGGCAGAGTGATGGGCTTGGGTAAAGAGGCACAAGGACTCTATTTTTGGGTCAATTCTAGGAGATTTAGAATTATTGAATAAAGGCATTTATTGTAATGCAATTAGTTATAATAAAAATCTCCTTTTGCATCAACGATTGGGTCACAGTGCTCAATTTCCCCATCCAAAATGTCCCATATGCCCTTTGGCTAAACAAACTCGAGCATCTTTTCTTGTTAGTACATCTCAAGCTAAAAACCCTTTTTCATTGTTTCACATGCACATCTGGGGTCCCTACCACACTTCTCATCGCGATGGATCTCGCTATTTTCTTACAATCGTTGATGACTATAGTCGGGCCACTTGGCTATATCTTATGCAATCCAAGAGTTAGACATTTGCTCATTTATCAAATTTCCTTTCCTTCATTAGGAATCAATTTAATAAATCTGTACATCGAATTCGTACAGATAATGGGCGAGAATTTTTTACTTCTGATTGTGCAACCTTGTTGTCTACTCATGGGATACTTCATGAGAGTTCTTGTACTTATACTCCACAGCAAAACGGGGTCGTAGAAAGAAAACATAGACATCTCTTAGAAGTAGCCCGTGCCCTTAAATATCAAGCCTCAGTTCCTGAAGAATTTTGGGGAGATTGTGTGGTCACAGCTGCCTATCTGATTAATCGCATGCCAAGTCGAATTCTTCATGGTAAAACTCCTTTTGAGATGCTTTACAAGAGACAGCCAGATAATAGCCATCTTAGAGTATTTGGTTATTTATGTTATGCAACAACTGTGGGTCCTCGCGATAAAATGAGCCCCCGTGCAACACGATGTGTTTTTATGGGATACCCTTCTCTTCAAAAGGGTTATCGTGTTATGGAGATTTCTACAGGGGATTTCTTTACTAGTAGAGATGTTATTTTTCATGAAGACACATTCCCCTTCAAAGAGAAGCACTCTTCATCACAAGACAACTCATCAGACAACAATCGATTTCTCTTGACTGATGAAGATTTCTCATTAGCATCTGGGTTTCTTATGACATCTCCAACCCCTATGGCAACGACACCACCAGCATTCTCAAATCCAGAGATGGAATTATCAACTTCATCAGAGGAAGTTTTCTCATCTACTTCAGCAGAAAACACAACAACAATGGCTGCTGAATCATCCATGCCCTCTGAAAATATGGTTGATCTACCTCGTCATTCTGGAAGACAGACTCGCCCACCTACATGGACGAAAGACTATATCTGTTCTGCTGCAAACTCTTCAGGTACACAATATCCTATTTCATCCTATGTTTCCTTCAATCAGTTATCAGGAGAACATATGATTTGTATTAGTCGAATCTCTGAAGAACACGAGCCATCTTCATTCACCGAGGCAGCAAAAGATCCTAAGTGGTGGCGTGCAATGGAATCCGAACTTACTGCACTCACGGAGAATCATACTTGGGATGTTGTTCCTTTACCATCGCATCGGAAACCAATAGGATGTAAATGGGTTTATAAGATCAAGTTTAAATCTGACGGTTCCATAGAACGCTACAAGGCTAGGTTGGTAGCCAAAGGCTTCACTCAAAGAGAAGGTTTCGATTATCACAAAACATTCTCTCCAGTTGCGAAGGAAGTTACTGTCCGGTCTTTTTTATCTGTTGCAGCAATTCGCAATTGGTCCTTGCATCAAATGGACGTCCACAATGCATTCCTTCATGGTGATTTAGATGAAGAGATCTACATGGATCTTCCTCAAGGATTACGCAGACAGGGGGAGTACTGGGTATGTCGTCTTCGTAAATCCTTGTATGGATTAAAACAGGCATCTAGACAGTGGTATGCCAAGTTTACTGCTGCTTTAACCAATGCAGGTTTCCAACATTCCAAGCATGATCATGCTTTATTCATACGAAATGTGGGAAAATCATCAATTTATTTGCTAATATATGTTGATGACATATTGGTCATGGGAAACAATGATTCCCATGTTGCAAGATTTAAGGAATATCTGCACTCCACTTTTCACATCAAGGATTTGGGACCTCCCAAATACTTTCTTGGCATTGAAATTGCCAGGACTGATAAAGGAATTTCTCTCAGTCAAAGGAAATTTGTCTTGGAAATCATTTCTGAGGCTGGATTGTCATGATGCAGGCCAGCAGTAATTCCCATTGAACAGAATGTCAAGTTGACGACACGCGAGTATGATCTTCATTCTTCTACATCAAACAAAGATCCGTTACTCAGGGATCCGTCAGGATATCAGCGACTTGTTGGAAAGCTGATATATCTTACCATGACTAGACCTAACATATGTTATGCCGTACAGATACTTAGCCAATTCATACATATGCCAAAAGAGTCACACATGAATGCAGCCTTAAAAGTAGTAAGATATTTGAAGGGATATCCAGGGCTCGGTATATTTTTGTCTCGTGAATGTGATATGGGGATGACAGCTTATTGTGACACTGATTATGCTACCTGCCCGATGACTAGAAGATCTATCACTGGTTTTTGTGTTAAATTGGGAAAGTCATTGATCTCGTGGAAGACAAAGAAGCAGTCCACCGTATCATTGTCATCAGCTGAATCAGAATATCGAGCCATGGCAAAAACCACTTGCGAAATAGTATGGATACGAGGACTTCTTTTGGACTTGGGAATACAGGTCAGTGGAGCAAGTGAATTGTTTTGTGATAATGATGCTGCACTTAAGTTAGCAGCAAATCCGGTTTTTCATGAGAGGACAAAACACATAGAAGTTGATTGTCACTTCACTCGTGACAAGATCAAAGAGGGAGTTCTCATAACAAAGGGCATCGGAACAGTGAATCAACCTGCAGATATTTTCACTAAGCCGTTATGTCAAAGACAACACAAGTTTTTGTTGAGCAAGCTAGGTGTCCTCGACATATATAGGCCACCAGCTTGAGGGGGAGTGTTGGAAGATCTTAGAGACGATTCTGATTCTATTAGATCTTTTGATTAGAATAGTAAATAGGAAATTATATATTCATGTATATTGCTTTTCCTATTTTATTCTTTTTCCTATTCCTTTCTTACATTATAAATGTACATTGTAATGTTATACAGAAATATATAGTGAAACACTTTCCCAAAGCTTCGTTCTCTTTTCTGTCATTGACCATAGTTGCTCCATTGCCTTTAGCTCCTGCTCAAGCACTCAACACGAGATCCATTGAAAAGTGTAGCCGCTCTAATGGAGACTCATGGACCAGAATTGACTCATGGACTAGAATTGAAGAAACTCCTCAAGTTCGAAACCACAAGATCCCAAACCCTAGAGCCTGAACAAGCTCTGATTGTTCAAGAAAAACTAGCCGCTGAACCATCACACTCAGCTACTCAACCCTCTCAGCCCTCATAGCCGTCACAACCTTCATCTCAAAAATCCTCAACTAGAGAGGAAGGCACCGTAGAACCTACTCCCAAAGACAAAGGGAAGCAAATTGTGGAAGAAATCAAATTCATCACTGAGCTAGTTACCGCACAGCACGAAGGAAGCAAAGCCACAAAAGAAATAGGGGAAGCCCGGGAGACAAGTGTCATGAAGATGATGACGACCGGGTACTTCAAAACTTCGAACTCACTCTTGGTCTTGAAAATGATCAAAATTTCGAATCTTATTCCTTTCTCTCACTAGAACATGAGCAAGCAACAGATCATTTTAACAATCGAGGCATCATCCCTCATTGCTTTGTTGATTTTGATTTCTTAGAAAATCACGGAATTTTTCTATCTAAGCTATTTGAAGCCCTTCGACTCAAATATTTTTGCTTCATGAAAGAGGAAGTTTACCCTGAACTGGTGGGCATGTTTTACTCAAACCTTCATTTTCCAAACAGAGACTCATTTGTCTTTACTTTTCGACGTCAAAATCATGTTGTGACCCTAGATGAATTGGCTGAGATCATCCAAACATAATACAATGTTTTCAAGCAAATTCCAGTAAAGCTTGATGAGGCCTATAGCTTTGTTTTAGAAACACCCAACTTTGCTCGCAACTCTCCCTCTAAATCTTCTTCTCAAAATGAATTTTATCCAAAAGATCCTCACTCTCTGCCTCCGTCCAAAGACCTCTTCTACAGATGACGTCTCTCGATATGAAGTAAGAGTGATCTAGGCCATCCTGAACAAGTTTGAAGATTTTTCCTTCCCCTACATGATCTTTATCCACATGTATCGCATGACCAAAAGAAAGACAGGAAAGCTACTTATGGTGCCTTGATAACACAAATCTTCAAGTACCTCAAGATTGATTACTCTGAAGTCTCACCTCTTGTCCTGCCAAATGTGGAGATCGGAAAGAAAATGCTCGAAAAGATGATGCTCAGGATGACGTCAAAAGGATAGGTAAATTACAAAGGCAAGATTGCTCCCATTGGTCACGACGATCATGAGAAAACAATAGCCAAGCTCAAAGAAAGGATTGGTGAGCTCGCTGAACTAGAAAAGCACAAACACGCTAAGGCTCCAGCACCAACAAAGGCCCTTCGTCCACCTCATCCAAAAAGATCACCTTCACCAGCTGTGGATGCACCTGCGTCTCCTGCTAGCCTTAATCAACTACAAGCGGATGTTAACGAGATAAAGAACACCCTCCTCTCTCTAGCTCGCTATATGGTCAAGATTGAGTGTACAATCCTCAGCCTAGATTGCTACAACCTTATCCGACCTGACCCAGAAACCACCGAACTTGAAAAACCACTTCCTCTCAGCAGCACAAATGCCCTCGCACTTAAAACTTTTCAAATGTTCATCTGCTCTTGTTTTGCTCCTGCTATTTTATCTCCTTCAATTCGTTGCTTAGGTTTCATTTTTTGTGTCGCACTATCTCCTACCATAAATGAAGTTGACATATTTCATGCTAACATTTCTTATTTACTTTGATTGATGACAAAAATGGGGAGAGTTGCTTGATGTGAAAAATGTGTCAAAATGTGAAAAATTGTACGCTTGATAGTAGTCGTAGCTAAAGTTGTTGGATATTGCAAACATGCTGATGATTTGCTTAGAAATTACTGATGTTTGAAATTAAGTTGCTCACCAAGACAGAGGGAGCATATGAGTGCATCATCAAGCCAGGGGGAGCAACCAATTGTTATCCTTTGATTCCCAAAAATTAAATGATAATACACTCTAGCAAGAAGATCTTTCGCACAATCATATCCTATCCTACTAAAGATCATCTAGATATATATCTCAAAAACTTTACAACGAAACATCTTAAGGATATCCTATTTTTAGTTTATACAAATCATTTCAGGTAAGTCTTACTATTCTTTCACATCTACAGGATAGTTTTGTCATCATCAAAAAAAGGGGAGATTGTTGGAGAAAACATCTCCAAGTGATTTTGATGATGTCCAAACTATCCTTAATATTTTACATGGAGGTTGGGACACCTGGAGTGCCATAACTTGGCACGAAGGGACACTTCAGTGCCATAACTTTAAAATGGTATACTTAAGTGCCAATATTGGAGTAAAATGGAACACTTAAGTGCCACTCCGGCAAAAATCTGGCCAAATGGCTGACGTGGCAATTTTCCGGAGACTTTGGTAAAAAACGGCGTCGTTTTGCATGGTGACATGGCGAAAAAATGCAAAAATGACGCCATTTCATGTCTGACGTGTAAATAATAATATAAAAATTAATTAAATTATATTTGAACTTAATTTTATTTAAAATATTCAAAAAATTTAAAAAAATTTTAAAAAAAGGGGGGGGAGGTCGAAGGGGGCGGCTGAGCGCTGAGCCCTCGCCGCCGCCGCCTCCCCGCCGTTGCTGTGAAGGGCCAGCGATGGAGGGGGCAGGGTCGGCCAAGGTCGCCGGTCCCCGACCGACCAACAACGAGGGCTACGAGCCCTCGCCGGATCGCGGCGAGGGCCGCGACCCTCGGCCCAAATCTGGGCGAGGGCTTGAGGCCGACCCCTGGCTAGGGCCCGGCGACCCCGGCCGACCCTCCTCACTCTGTCGCTGGCCCTTCCCGGCGGCGACGGGGAGGTGGCGAAGGCCCTCGACCCTCGCCCCACGCGAGCCCTCCCCCAGATCTGGGGCGAGAGTCGCCGCCCACGCTTAGATCTGGGGCGAGGGTCGCGGCCCTCACCCAGATCCGGTGAGGGCTCGCGGGCCCTCGCCACCTCCCTGCCGTCGCCGAGAAGGGTTGGCAACGGAGTGGGGAGGGTCGACCAGGGTCGCCGAGCCCTGGCCAAGGGCCGGCGAGGCCAGCCCACCGGCGGCGAGGGCCCGGCGACCCCGACTGACCCTCCTCCCTCCATCGCCGGCCTTTCTTGGTGACGGCGGGGAGGCGGCGGTGGCGAGGGATCAACCCTCAATCGCCCTCTTCGACCTCCTTTTTTTTTAATTTTAAATTTAATTTTTTAAAAAAAATTTCTTAATTTTATAAATTTTTTGAATATTATAAATAAAATTAAGTTTAAATATAATTTAATTAATTTTTTATATTATTATTTACACATCAGACACAAAACGGCGTCGTTTTTGCATTTTCTCGCCATGTCAGCGTGCAAAATGGCACCGTTTTGGCTCTTACTCGCCGGAAAATTGCCTCTTAAGCCATTTGGCTGGATTTTCGCTGAAGTGGTACTTAAGTGTCCCATTTAACTTTGAAACTAGCACTCAAGTGTACCATTTTGAAGTTATGGCACTTAAGTGTCCTCCCATGCTAAGTTATGGCACTTGGACTGTTCTTCTGTCATTTTACATGCTATTTTATGTGCATATGTTTGGACCAAATGACTAAGAAATATCCATGGTGTGATCCATTGGAAAGATATGGTTGTGACATCCGAGATTTTCAACCCTGTCTTCTACTAAATAAATTGGGCATTTCATTGACGCGCCTATAGGGCTGTTCTCAGATCTGATCACTTTCGAGATAACTAGACTACCTAGGGAAGCCATTAAGGATTTTAAGGCAAATAGACTTGAGAATTCGACCAGGAATCAGCTTCTCGACCATGTTCATCTTTAGAGGTCAATACGGCACAATATAAAATCGACGCGAAATCAAAGATAGATAGGTTCGACTGAGATGTGTGGCTAATCGTGGGTGACACCACTAAATTGGAAAATTCTCGTTGACCGACACTAGACTAATTTTCCTATTGTTTTGGGACCCTGTGTCTGTATTTGGATTCTCGAGATTTTCATGACAATCGAGAGTCGCCAATGAGTCGAGTGGGTTCATAGTGGCTCGAAGAAAATTGACCACGAGTCATTTGTACTTAAAATTTTTTGAAAATTACCTGGTAGCCTAGGTCACGCAAAAAACGCATCGAATGGAAATTAACCGCCAATTCGAGTCTGATTTTAGAAATTGAAGTTTCTGTCGTGTCACAATAAATTCTATGAGTGTTGACTTTGTCTTAAAAGATTTTTCAGAGATTCCGAGATTTTTACGGAAAATCGTTTCAAACGTCACGAAAAATTAATGGCAATTCAGATTGGCCAAATTGAAGAGATTTTTTACTATCAAACCAAGCTATTTGACGATGGGGATTGGCAAAAATGGTATAGGCTTTTTCTTTGACGAAATTGGACACCAAATTGGGGAATTTGGTGAGGAAATTAAGGTCCAAATTAATGAAATTCGGAGCAATGGAAGAGAGCTGCCTTTTTTGCTTCAATTTGGATTATGGTGGGATTAAATGTTGAGAAAGTATTTGGGAACATTAGATATTTGTGTGTCGGCATTGGGGGAACAAAGCATTGAAGGGAATGACTAAGGTTTAATGATTTTGGGGCCCTCTCCTTTCCCTTGGCTTCTGCCGCACAGCTCCCCTTTCCCATCTCCTCGCTCGAACCATCTCTCTATCCTTTCTCTTTTGTTTGCATTTTGTGGAAGCCTTCTACCTGCAAATTCTCTGCCCCTCTCTCCCACTCACTCGCTCTCTCACGGCCACAAAAGCCACAAACCGAAGCTTCAATTCCCCTTCATCTTTGCGCTACCACATGTCCATGTGGGACTCCCTCATAGTCAACCTTTCTCTTCATCAAAGCCATTCAGTTGAACCCTCAAAACCCCACCCACGTACGTGGCTTCAAGTTGCCACCAAAGTCTAGCAAAATTCTTACAGCTGCCCGTATCGTCCGTTGCTCCACCGAAGTTGATCGCCCACTACCGCTTGCTCTCTCTCCATCGAGTCTTCAATTTGGCCGCACAAAAAGAATCGAGCAAGCCCACTCACATGTGCCCTCCGCCAACTCGCGTCTTCAGCGTATCCACCGAAGACCGAAACTCCTTGCCGTGCTGCCCTTCATTCACGCGGCCTTCTCCACCATTTATGCCAACCACCATCTTTGTCCTCTTACCATTTGTTGACCAAGAATCTTCAGCGCCGCACGCCTGCACATCGCCAGCTCCTCCTTCGCCGTTGGTCTTCACTAAGCAGCCCACGAACCAGCAACTTCTTCAACGGCCCATCTACTTCAACAATTCAACGAGCCCATAATTCCCAGCCCACCTTCCTTTGTTCTTTGCTCCACTTGGCCGTGTAGTTCATTGAGCGGCCCATCTTTAGCCCAACGAGATTTTAAAGTGCAGCAGCCCATCTCCAAAGTTCAGCCCATCTCCAGCAGAATTTGAAGCCCAAGATCAGGCCCAAGTTTAGTTTGGTTTTAGCACACTTGAAGTCCAAAAAGCAGGCCCAAGCCCATCAACCAAGCCCAGCATTTGCTGTCGGCTTGCTAGGCTTTTGGGCCTGGCCAGAGTGTCCGTTCACGCCACCGAAAGTAGCCGCCGTCGCGGTGATTCGGTCTCCGCTTTTACTAAGTGAGTTTTGCTCACTAATTCTTTCTTAGTTTGCTAATTATGCTTAAGGGTTGGTTAGATTTAATTAAGTGCAATTAGGTGGTTAGATTAGTTTAGGACAATTAAATTAGTGACTTAATGATGCATGTTAGGTGGTTAGACTTTGTCATTACCAAGTAGAGACGTACTTCTATTTATTGAATGCATCTCAGTATTTTCCCCGACCCGTTTCGAGCTCCAATCAGGCAATATGAGCATAAATTGGATTTTTAATATTTTTTTTTTTTTGAAATTAATTATTTAATTAATTATTTTTCTAGAAATTCAACCGAGATGGCCGGTGACCGGAATTTCGTGCTGATTATTTTGGTGCGAACCATTTATTTAATTGAGCTTTAATTTATATAGAATTGATTTAAATTGTGAAATTTGAGGGTTTGTCCTTAATTGTTTGTTATTGAATATTTGATTGGTAGATGGCCAAGTATGGGTATATAGCGCCATTTACATTGATGGGCTATATAGTAGAGAGAATGGTGAGAGCTAACTGAGAATGTTATTGGCTTAGACCAATCGGGTACGATATTATTGGACATACGTGGTTCGGTGATTGGAAGTATCACTGGCGAAAACAGCGCCTTAAAGAACGCACGTGAATGCCTTATAGACAAACGTGGTTCGGTGATCAAGGAAATATCGCTAGTGAAAACGACGCCTTAAAGAACTCACGATGTTGTCTATTGCCAATGTCACCTTGGCGAAAACGGCGCCCTAGAAATGACACGTGGTTCGGTGATCAAGGATATCACTGGTGAAAACGGCGCCTTAAAGAATGCACGGTGTCGGTCATCGGTATGTCATTGGCGAAAACAACGCCCGAGAAACACATGTGATTTGGTGAATGAGTACACCATCTGGGAATCATGGTATGAGTGGGAACGACCTAGAGATGGTCCGACTGACATGTAATCGACAAAGTCGATTGATCAACGATTTAATATGTTGTCATGAATTGATTGAATGTTTTATGTGATATATGAAGCATCTGTGTTTAACCTTGAATTACAGGTTGGAAATGAGGCCAAGGTAAGTCCTCTAACTCGTGTTGTGCTTAGGCAACCATATGGCATATTGGTTTACTAATCGGGTCTTAGGGGGTAGAACTCGCTAAGACGTGGTTTCATTGATTATTAAATAACCATTTCAGGTCCGTAGAGGGACCAAAGGAGGATTATCTGTTGGATGACTCTAATGACGAGCTAGCTGAGGATGAAGAGCTTGAAGAAAATGAACTTAGTGAAGAAGAGTCTCAAGAGGATTGGGATGATGATCCCGAGTATGACACGGATGAGGATTGAGATCCCATCCTGTTATGTGAACCTTGTGTACTTGTGGATAAGTATTAGATTAGACCTATGTTAATAGTATTGTAAGATACTGTGAGGTGCGTGTTTATAAAAGTGTGGTTGTGAATTTCAATATGAAAAATATGGCCTGCTTTTCTATCCCATTGTTTTATTGTGTGGGGATTTATAACTGCTTCCTCATGTGCAAATAAAAATGAAAGGGTCGGCGATACATAGTCCTGGGATATCGCAATCTAAAATTGACTAAGTAGAAGGATGGGTGCATTCCCGAGGATTGGGGCATGACATCCCCTTTTTGTGGTATCAAAGTGAAGTTAGAGAATTGGAGTGATAAGGTGCGATGCCTATGGGATAGTAGTAGGATGGCCTTTAAATTCATGCTGGTGCATGTCTATGATAGCTGATTGGTAGAATTGTTTGTTGGGTGTGAATCGCTCATCTTTTAATCCAGTGTGGATTCAAAAGGCAGGTGTCCGTAAAAGACTGAACCATGAGCGAGCAGGAGCAGAGAACTCCTAGTAAGAGGACAGTAGCCTCTGTGACTTGGGGTAGAACATCGACAAGGATCGGTGCCCGAGGTAGTTGTGGCAGAGCGCCAGCTCTGGCCAGCTCGAGCGTAAGAGTACCACCGCAGGTTGGTATTAGTGTAGCAGCGTCGAATGATCCTAAGTTCGATAGGATCGTTCTGATGCTACTGTTCCTTGGGAACTGGATGAGCCAACAAGCGCAGGATTAAGTTGTTGTTGTTGCCACCTTTGCCGAGGTCCAACCTAGAAGGATGATCAGGGAATGGATTTTGATATCTGAGTCAAGATTTAGCGCAAGCAGACTTGGAATTCGGTCAGGGTAAAGACTGATGTTGAGGGAAGAATATTCCATTCCACTCAATAGTAAGGGTGGAATAGTCAGGTCAGCACCGAGACAAATGGAACATGTTGTTCCCATGGAAGATGATATGGATCAATCTCAGGTATTCCGAGGACAAGAATTTGTGGCAGGTGTCGCCAGCACAGACAGTGATTTATGGACTGTCCGCGCGGGTAGATGGAACCTTGGTAACGGGTACTGTTGTCACTGTCGATGAGACAGGTCAAAATAAGTGCGCCATAGAACGCACCTTGAAATTTTTGGGATAGGTCTCCGGTACAAGAAATAATGTATGCTGGCACTTGACAGGAGGTGGAAGACTCACCAGATAGGTGTCGAAATTGTGGGAGGAAACATGGATAAATCCAGTGTCCGAGTATGGCGAGAAGAACAGGAATGGAGCCGACCTAACACAAATCAGAGGAAGAATGTTCTTGGGAAAATGCTATGAGAGTAGTACAACAGGGTTTTGGTTAAAGTTCGGGGATTTTCGGTTTGTTGAAATAAAGCGGAAGAAAAGGGAATCACTAGCAATAGTCATGCTTGACTAGCTACTGAGGTATGCTTTGGCGCTACAAGAGTAGTGTGGGCTCATGGAACATCATGTGGCATTGAGTCATGGTCATGGAGTAATCCAGCTTAGTCTATTAGCATATAAAAGTGTCAAATTTATTGAAATTCGAAAAGAATCTTCGATTTCATTAATCTCGTCGGGTGAAGGCAACCCGCTTATTGGACGAAGGTTGCTAGGGTTACTTGGTGATGGTCATAGATAAGACAGATTGGAGAATTGGAGATGGGGGACACCTTAGTAGTCTAAGAATTTCTAGATACGTTGTAGTAAGAACTGTCAGACCGTTACCAAAGAAAGATATAGAAATTGTGATCAAGCTAACACTAGAATAGAGTCACTCTCAAAGGCTTCTTATCAATTGTTGTTGTTTGAATTGATAGGACAGAAGATGGAGATGAGAAGATTGATGAATAAGGAATTCATCTATACTAGTGTATCACTTTAGGGAAACATCAGTTTTGTTTGCAAGAAAAAGAAAGATGGTTTGTTGCGAGTATGCATCGACCATCGCCAACTCAATTAGATGACAATCAAGGACAAGTGTTCATTGCCGAAGATCAATGAATGGTGGGACTAGTTGCAACGAGAGTGTTAATGTTTTCAAGAACCGACTTAAGGACATGTTATCATCAGTTGAGAACCAAGAAGGAGGTTATATTAAAGATAATATTTCGTGCTCGATATGGCCCTTGTGAGTGCAATGTAATACCATTAAGCCTGGTGAACCTCCAATTACTGTCATGGATTTGGCAAATCGAGTGTTCGAAGAATATTTAGATCAGGGTGATCACTTCTTTCAATGATCTTCTAGTGTGCTCGAGGAATGCTATAGAGCATGAGAGACAACGGAGAATGGTCACGAGATTTCAGGTGAAGGAATTTCCGTGGACCCAACCAAGATTGAAATCGTTATCGGTGACCAAGACAGACAGCAGTATCAGAAATCAAAAGCCATATGGGTTGGACAGAGTACTACGAAAGCTTCGTGGAAGAATTTTCAGCATCAACATCATCGTGGATTCGACCTCTTAAGAAAGAAGAGAAATTCATGTGATTAGACAAGTGCAAGGATAGTTCCAAAGCTTAAGCAAGAACTGGCTACTGCACTTGTGCCGATCATTCCTTATGGTTGTGGAGGAGACGAGATCTATAGAGATGCGTCATTTAAAGGATTGGGTTGCGTGTTGATGTAACGTAGTAGAGTGTTACATATGCATCCCATCAATTGATACCTCATGAGTTGAGTTACCTGGGGCATGATTGGAGTCTCGCAACATTAAATTTTCACTTTAAAGATTTAGAGACATCATTGGTATGAAGAAAGATTCTAAATCTTCATCGACTATTAAAGCCTCAAGTGTTTATTCTTCCAGAAGAAGTGGAATATAAGACGGTATCGTGAATTAGAACCTTGGCAGGACTAGAATGGTGCTATCTAGTATCACCCAGGAGGAACGAAAGAAGTCACTGATGCGTTGAGTCGAGAGTCTTCATTTCTGCATATGCTAGTTAAAGTATGGACCCTACTTAAGAAAGTTCAAAATTCAATTTTCATATTTGAGATAGGCTACCTTTTAAATTTTATAGCCACCCTCAAAATTGAACCGGATACTCAGGTTAGAATCAAACACTTCAGTTGGCAGATTGGGACGATCAGAAGATCCTGCAAGAGGATACTGATAAGGAAGAGACCGACTTTCAAATTTCTGGGGATGAAATACTCAAGTCCCGAGAGTGATTGGGTGTCCCAGTGATGTAGCACTTAGGTAAGAGACCTTGTCAAGAAATTCACCATAGTGGTTATAATTCTTGACCAGACAATACAAAGTAGGTCAGAATCAGCGTCAACTTGATTGGTGGATCGATATAAAGACAAAGATCACTAAATAAGTTACAAGTGTTAGATGTGTCTGTAAGTGGGAGTTCAATAATGTAAATCGGGAGGACTTTGAAAAACATTCGAGAGCTCGAGTGGGAATAGAAGTATTTCACACTGGAACATTGTGACAGGCTTACCAAGGAGTCAGATGAATAATGACTCTAGTTTGGATAATGGTCGACAGACTAATGAAGTTGGCTCACTTTATCGCCGCATGGAAGGATCTTGATTGGAATAGGCATGCAAAAATGTATGTGTGTCAAACAGTTCGTTTGCAGGGAGTATTAATGACAAACTTATGTCAGATCTAGAACGAAGGTTCCCACTTTCAGCAGAATAGTTAGATAATTCTTTTGAGGCAGAACAGAACAAAGTGTACAGAACTTCAGTTTGTTGAGATGAAATCAGAGAAAGAAAGATCACAGGCCCAGAGTCAGTTCAGTAGTCGGTGATTTCAGTTGTCGTGATCAGAATCAGATTATGGACTGCTCAGAGCTGTCAGAAAGGTTATGTCGTTGAGCATTGAAGGCCCTTAGAGTTCCAAATTGGTGATTGCATCTTTTTGAAGGTATCACTAATGAGGAATACCTTGCACTTTAGCAAGGAGGGAAAGATGAGACCAGGGCACGTAGGTTCCTTAGGGATTCTAGAGAGAGATTAAGGATCCTAATTTATCATCCTGCATTGTCACCAAAGTAGGCACAAGTGCATGACGTCTTTCACGTGTCTAGGTTGAGGACATATGAACCTGACCCGACGCACGTGCTAAATCATAAAGAATTAGCCGTGAACGACAAAGTGTCGTACGTGGAAAGCTTCGCTCAGTAGGTCGTTCAAAAAGAACAGATTTTGTGTACGAAGATGGTCCTTGGTCAAGGTGGTCTGACAACGCCACATGACCGAAGAATCAGCTTGGAAAAGTCAAACTCGATGAGAAGATAACACCCCCACCTTTTTGTTTAAGGATTGATAAAGGTTTAAATTTTGAGGACAAAATATTTATAAGAGGGGAAGAGTTGTGACATCCTGGATTTTCAACCCGGTTTTCTACTGAATAAATCGGGCATTTCATTGATGCACCTATAGGACTGTTCTCAGAGCTGATCACTCTCGAGATAAATAGACTACCTAGGGAAGCAATTAAGGATTTTAAAGCAAATAGACTTGAGAATTCGACCAGAAATCGGCTTCTCGACTGTGTTCATCTTTAGAAGTCAATACGGCACAATATAAAATCAATTCGAAATCAGAGATAGGCTGGTTCGACTGAGATGTGTGGTTAATCATGGGTGACACCACTAAATTGGAAAATTCTCGTCGACCGACACTAGATTGATTTTCCTATTGTTTTGGGACCGTGTGTCCGTATTTGGATCCTCGAGATTTTCACGACAATTGAGAGTCACCAATGAGTCAAGTGGGTTCATAGTAGATCAAAGAAAATCAACCATGAGTCATTTGCACTTAAAAATTTCTGAAAGTTACTCGGTAGCCTAAGTCACACTAAAAACGCATTGAATGGAAATTAACCGCCAATTTGAGTCTGATTTCAAAAATTGAAGTTTCTGTCATGTCACAATAAATTCTAGGAGTGTCGACTTAGTCTCAAAAGATTTTTAAGAGATTCTGAGATTTTTACGGAAAATCATTTCAAACGTCGCCGAAAATTAATGGAAATTCAGATTGGCCAAATTGAAGAAATTTTTGACTGTCAAACCAAGCTATTTGGCGATGGGGACTAGCAGAAATGGTATAGGCTTTTTCTTTGACGAAATTGGACACCAAATTGGGGAATTTGGTGAAGAAATTATCCAAATTAATGAAATTCGGAGCAATGGAAGAGAGCTGCATTTTTGGCTTCAATTTGGATTATTGGTGGGATTAAATGTTGAGAAAGTATTTGGGAACATTAGATATTTTTGTGTGGGCATTGGGGGAACAAAGCATTGAAGGGAATGGCTAAGGTTTAACGATTTTGGGGCCCTCTCCTTTCCCTTGGCTTCTGCTGCACGGCTCCCCTTTCCCATCTCTTCGCTCGAACCATCTCTCTCTCTCTATCCTTTCTCTTTTGTTTGCATTTTGTGGAAGCCTTCTACCTGCAAATTCTTTGCCCCTCTCTCCCACTCACTCGCTCTCTCACGGCCATAGAAGCCACGAACCGAAGCTTCAATTCCCCTTCATCTTTGTGCTGCCACATGTCCATGTGGGACTCCCTCATAGTCAACCTTTTTCTTCATCAAAGCCATTCAATTGACCCCTCAAAACCCTACCCACGTACGTGGCTTCAAGTTGCCACCAAAGTCTAGCAAAATTCTTACAGCTGCCCGTATCGTCCGTTGCTCCATCGAAGTTGATCGCCCACTACTGCCTGCTCTCTCTCCTTCGAGTCTTCAATTTGGCCGCACAAAAAGAATCGAGCAAGCCCACTCACGTGCGCCCTCCGCCAGCTCGCGTCTTCAGCGTCCCCACCGAAGACCGAAACTACTTGCCGTGCTGCCCTTTATTCACACAGCCTTCTCCACCGTTTATGCCAGCCACCATCTTTTTCCTCTTACCATTTGTTGACCAAGAATCTTCAGCGCCGCACGCCTGCACATCGCCAACTCCTCCTTCGCCGTTGGTCTTCACGAAGCAGCCCACGAACTAGCAACTTCTTCAACAGCCCATCTGCTTCAACAATTCAACGAGCCCGTAATTCCCAGCCCACCTTCCTTTGTTCTTTGCTCCACTTGGCCATGTAGTTCATTGACCAGCCCATCTTCAGCCCAGCGAAATTTTAAATGCAGCAGCCCCTCTCCAGCAGAATTTGAAGCCCAAGATTAGGCCCAAGTTCAGTTTGGTTTCAACCCACTTGAAGTCCAAAAAGCAGGCCCAAGCCCATCAACCAAGCCCAGCATTTGCTGTGGGCTTGCTAGGCTTTTAGGGCCGGCCCGAGTATCCGTTGACGCTGCCAAAAGTTCGGGTTTCGGCTGCCATCGCGTTGCTGTCACGGTGATTCGGTCTCCGCTTTTACCAAGTGAGTTTTACTCACTAATTCTTTCTTAGTTTGCTAATTATGTTTAAGGGTTGGTTAGATTTAATTAAGTGCAATTAGGTTGTTAGATTAGTTTAGGACAATTAAATTAGTGACTTAATGATGCATGTTAGGTGGTTAGACTTAGTCATTAGCAAGTAGAGACGTATTTCTATTTATTGAATGCATCTCGGGATTTTCCACGACTTGTTTCGGGCTCCAATCAGGCAATACGAGCCTAAATTGGATTCTTAATATTTATTTATTTTTTTTAAATTAATTATTTAATTAATTATTTTTCCGTAAATTTAACCGGGATGGTCGGTGACCAGAATTTCGTGCTGATTGTCGTGGTGCGGACCATTTATTTAATTGAGCTTTAATTTATATAAAATTGATTCAAATTGTGAAATTTAAGGATTTGTCCTTAATTGTTTGTTATTGAATATTTGATTGGTAGATGGCCGAGTATGGGTATATAGCGCCAGTTACATTGATGGGCTATATAGTATAGAGAATGGTGAGAGCTAACTAAGAATGTTATTGGTTGAGACCAATCAGGTACGATATTATTGGACATACGTGGTTCGGTGATTGGAAGTATCACTGGCGAAAACGGCGCCTTAAAGAACGCACATGAATGACTTACAGACAAATGTGGTTCGGTGATCAAGGAAATATCACTAGGGAAAACGACGCCTTAAAGAACTCACAATGTTGTCTATTGCCAATCTCACCTTGGCGAAAACGGCACCCTAGAAATGACACGTGGTTCGGTGATGGAGGATAACACAGGTGAAAACAATGCCTTAAAGAATGCATGGTGTCAGTGATCTGTATGTCATTGGCAAAAACGACGCCCGAGAAACACATGTGATTTTGTGAATGAGTACACCATCTAGGAATCATGGTATGAGTGGGAATGACCTAGAGATGGTCCGACTGACATGTAATCGACAAAGTCGATTGATCAACAATTTGATCTGTTGTCGTGAATTGATTGAATGTTTGATGTGAAATATGAAGCATCTGTGTTTAACCTTGAATTGCAGGTTGGAAATGAGGCCAAGGTAAGTCCTCTGACTTGTGTTGTGCTTAGGCAACCATATGGCGTATTGGTTTACTAATCGGGTCTTAGGGGGTAGAACTCGCTGAGACGTGGTCTCATTGGTTATTGAATAACCATTTCAGGTTCGTAGAGGGACCGGAGGAGGATTATCTGTTGGATGACCCTGATGACGAGCCAGCAGAGGATGAAGAGCTTGAAGAAAACGAACTTAGTGAAGAAGAGTCTCAAGAGGATCGGAATGATGATCCCGAGTATGACCTGGATGAGGATTGAGACCCCATCCCGTTTTGTGAACCTTGTGTACTTGTGGATAGGTGTTAGATTAGACCTATGTTAATAGTATTGTAAGATACTATGAGGTGCGTGTGTATAAAAGTGTGGTTGTGAATTTTAATATGAAAAACATGGCATGCTTTTCTATCCCATTGTTTTATTGTCTGGGGATTTATAACTGCTTCCTCATGTGCAAACAAAAATGAAAGGATTGGCGATACATAGTCCTGGGATATCGCAATCTAAAATCGACCAAGTAGAAGGATGGGTGTATTCCCGAGGATCGGGGTGTGACAGTGGTCCTGCTTTAGTAAACAGCACTAGTCAACCAAAAGATTAGGTATTAATGTTGTTTATTTCGAAACTGTAAAAATCAAGTTGATAGTGATATAACAATCAAGTACATCAGTTCATGTTTGTTGGGTCTGTTGGAGAAAACTCTTATTAGATTTTGAAGTTGACAAAACTTTTATAGTTTTATTTTCATTTTCATTCTGATGAATACGAGACTTCTGTGTAATTCTTTTAAAGTCTATCTTGCATCAGAAATCTGTCCCACTCTAATGAAGACCCAGACTGAATGCAAGTGAAGAACGAAAACATAATCAGACTCGGAATTATTTTTCTTCTTTCAAGGCTTCAGTACAAACAATATGTATCTGGCTTTTTGGTTGGAAATCTCACTTACCCTTTTGGATATTATCGTTGAAATCATTCACAAAACAGAAAAATCATTTTTGGAAGGCAAGTTTATTTGGAAAAATTTACTTATGGAAACCAAGATTTTGATTGTATGGGCAACCGGAATCATCGGACTTTCATCTCAATCTTCAAACAGCTCAAGATATCCTTAATTGATTCTGTCTAACTGGTTGATTGGAAGATTTCCTCTGGAAAGTGCCAACGGTTACAAAGGCATAGAGGAGTATTTAATAAGGTTTTTTAAGTCATTCGATAGAGAGCATGAAAGTTAGAATTCCAAAGTCTGAAGCTTCTCAAATCACTTGTTCTTCCTCATACAATGCTCAAACTTGTATTCGAAAGAGAGAAAAACACTAAAGAGTGACTTAGTGAGAGCGGTAGAACCTCTTCACTGAAAAGTCAATGAAATAAGGCTGTAACACTCTTTTTCGATTTATAGTGAAAGCCAGCCAGAAGGCTATCGAGGTGGGAGAGTGGACGTAAGCTTAATCTAAGCCGAACCACTATAAGTCTTGTGTTTATTTTCTCTTCCTTAAACTGCTTTACTTTATTTGTTGTGATACCTTTCTGTGTTTCGAAATAGTTGTTAAAGTTTGGATCATTTGTCAAGTCTATTCTTCATCAGACTCAGTTTAAAAGTAAAGTAATTTTACTGCATTTTGCAAAAATTTGTTTTCACACCTATTTACCACCCCTCTAGGTGTTTATACTAGCGCTTTCAATTGGTATCAGAGCTTTGTGTGCTTATTTTGTTGAAGTGTTTTTATTTATAAGCTAAAGATCTTCTATGACTAGTATTTTGTGTGGCACCCCTCGACGGCCCCCGTATCCATTAGGGTCGCCACACTTCTTACCTTGTCCTAGATATCCTTCTTTTTCAGATCAATGGACTTCAGTGAATCCATGCGAGGGTTATATCATACACTTCATTGGTCCTCACGCAATGTATATGGAGGAAGCGTATCCAACAACTCCCTTTCCTATATTCAGAAATGATGCACACCAAACATACACACTGAGATAGCTAGTATAAGCACCTAGAGGGGGGTGAATAGGTGTAAAAACAATTCCTCGAGATACGGAAGCAATACTAGGCAGACGATAGAAAGGGAGTTTTCTTTTGATTAACAAAATGAAATACGATATAAGTAAAGTAAAGAGTAGGGAAGAGAAGATTGAACACAAGGTTTATAGTGGTTCGGCTTATTCCAAGCTTACGTCCACTCTTCTGCACTGACAGCCCACCGGCTGGATTTCACTATGAACAAAAGAGAAGTTACAGCACAGCTTTTCCTTGATTCCATAGTGTAGAAATTCTACCACACTTCCTCAAGGATTCTCACGAATATAGACTCTCTTTTGTGTACAAAATTTCGCTCAACAAATTAATTAATTAAGAACAAGAAGCTTCAGACTTTGGAATTTTTCTATCGTGCACACTCTCGAACAACTGGAACGTCTTCCTTATATACTCCTTTATGCCATCATACCCGTTGGCACTTACCAAAGGAATTCCTCCAATCTACCCATTGGACGGAATCAATTAGGAAGATCATTCGAGCTATTAAAGCAACATGTCGATAGCCCATCAATCTTGTTCACCCATACAATCAGGATCTCGGTTTCCATAAGTAGAACCTTCCAAGTATACTTTGTCAATTATCGGATCCCTAATCTTCGAATCAATCATGATCAAATAAAGGATTCTGTTATGTCATATCCAGCCAAAAGATCTTCTCCAATCGATAAGGTCACATCCTTAATGAAACATCTAGTTCTGGATAGCCTTTCTTCAACGGATTAGAAACCGTCAATGAGGATAGACTTGAGTCTTGAGTCTGGCTGTCCGGAGGTCTTCAGACTTTAAATAACAGAGTCTGCAAATTTTCAGATTAGAATGATGGAAACGTTTTATCAGCTTCAAAACACTTCACAAAGATTTCTCCAACAATCTCCCATTTTTAGATGGTGACAAAACTTTCTTGTAGATTTGAATAACTTTGACCTGCAAAATATTTCTCAAACAAATATGGATATTTTATAAAGATAAATGGCTTAATGAATGATAACGCTAGAATCTGCAACCACATAAATTAAAATAGTCTTACATGTGATAAAGCCATCCATAAGATATCAATAGTAGTTAATATAAGCAACTAAGTCCAAATCCAAATTCAGTCCACATCCAGACACAAAAGTAAAGTGAAACATCAAACCAATTTTCAAAAGTTGTAAAGATTCAAAGTTTTCAAATCTCGCATCTCTCCCCCTTTTTGTCAGCATAAAAAAAAGGTTGAGATGGAAATGGAGTAGAGTCAAGAATGCTTGGGAACACGAACAAGCTAGAAATCTCCCATTGACTGAACGATGCCTTCCAGTCTTTTCAAGTCTTCCTTTAGTTGTGCAACATCCTCACCCTTAGCATTAGCCTGAATTTAAAGAGAAAGGGCTTGGATCTGATCGTTCAAGGAACCCGAAGAAGCTTTACCTGCATTCTACAAATTCTAAACTTCGCATCCCAAAGCATATATCTGACCTCGCATTTTCAAAAGAACATCTAGAATTCTGCGAAAATTTGCTGAATTATCGGTCTGCGTACTGGCTTCGACACGATCTAATGGAGTAAAGGCAGACGATGACAGATCAGCATAATCACGCAGATTTGGCAATGAAACATCATGTCCTTCCTTAGGAAATTGAGAGGCATAAATGTCCTCTGGATCTGCTGGAGAGCGACTGACTCCCTCACTGGTAGCAAGATATGAGGACATTCCTCTTTTCTCTTGGTCTCCCCCTGTTTTCATGCCTTTAGGTGGAGAAAAGTGTTCCTCATGTTCTCCTTCCTCTTGATCTCTTTTCTCTTCTTCTTCTTTTTCAACTCTTTCCTTCTTAGCATCTCTTTCTTCTTCTTCTCTCTCTGTTTCTTTTTCCTTTGCTTCTTTCTCTTCTCTTTCGCAGCTCCTCTATTCCGAGTCTTTCTTTGGAACAGAACGACTCAAATTCTTCAATGCCATTGCAGAAATGGTGATATTTTCTTCATTATCTTCATCTTCTTCTTTTCTTGGATGGAGCAACCATGGACTCCTTCCCTTTTCTTTTTGATGCATAAGAGATTTGATGAGTTTTGACTAGAGTCTTCTCCTTGAATTTCTCCAACACCTTGCTTAGTTCCTTCAGACGCATTTTAGTCACCATTTTCAGTCCTACCACCATATGATCACATGATCAAGCACAAAGAATTCGTGGAGGCTGAATATTCAAATGTCTGAATAACTTCGTCATAAGACCTGGATAAGGAAGTTGACTCATGTCCTTCACCACTGCTCTATACATGTGGAACATAATAGTGTGAGGAAGAGAAAACTTTTTCCCAGTGATGATGGCATACATCAGCTTTGCCTCTGAACTTGAAACATCAGTCTTGGAAGTTGATTTCGGTCTAATGCAATTGATCACAATCTTGTGAAGCAGAATGTTAAACGTGTTCATCCTTAAGTAATAAATCTTTTCCTCTGTTCTTCTATCCTTGACAAGTTCCAATGTAGCACAAGCAATAGAAACATTAATAGGTTGATATCTTCCTCTCTCAACCCCAATGACATCCGCCAACATATCCATATCCACCACAAAGTCCTGATCTCGCACACTAAAAGAGAATCTATTCACATCCAGGAAACTAAGATTCGAATAGAAATAAGCAATCAATTCAGCATGGGCTTCTGTGGTGTCAGAACAGAACTGTTCAAGTTGAAGAAAACTAAACTTTTCTCTCAGATTGACATTTACAACATCAAGGAAATCAAAATCCACACTCCTAGGGTTTATCACCCCACGCTTTAACAGTTTTGAGTATAGAACCTTATGTTCCTTCGATCTAAACAACTCTGTCCTTTTTCCTCGAATTTTCGCTGCAACACCCATTCTCGGTTGAAATTGGCAGTAAGGTTGTCATCATCATTCCCATCTATAGGATTAAATCCCCCAACACGCGAATCACTTGGGATATTTGCAAGGGTTTCTTCAGCCAACCCTTTAGGAGCAATTCCCCAACTCTCCATTTTTCGCAAAAAGATATATTCATTCCCATATCCTTTGTCCTTAAGAAATTCATCGATATAGTTAAATGGAGTACCAGTCCTCTTTAAAGCACGATAAAGCTTATAAATAAAAGAGGGCCTTTGAACTCTTACAGGATCTGCGTCTTCAATAATTTCTTCTTCTTGTTGATGACCAACACCTTGAGGACTAGATGGTGAAGAATGACGCTGCTGAGAATGTTGTGGGCTCTGCTACTGATTTGGAGACTCTTCTTTCTCGGTGAGATCGAAGTGTGTAGGCCCCTCACTCATTCGCCGTGGTCCCCTGCTTGCGATCCTCGAAGACTTTCTTGAAGACGACATCTTTTTCAGTCTTTGAAAGATTCCTTGCTTGACTTTCCCAAGAAAGATGACAACTTTTTCGAAGATTAAACAAGAGAAGAAAACAGGAATGGTAGATCGGTGCTTTTTAGGGTTTTGAAGTTAAAACGAAGAGAAACCGACTGTATATAACTCAGTCGAAAGGGGAGAATACTAAACGTCGTAAAGGAAAGTGAAAAGATGCATTTTCAAAAAAATAACTGCCTTTTTTCGGGAAAATGGTCATTTCAAAATAACTCATTTTTCCGAAAAGGAAACGATGCAAAAGTCATGTCAATTAAAGATAGCAATAATCAAACACGGTTGACGATCGTACCTTTTCAAGATGAGATTCGAGAGAGAGAATAACTTATAGTCAAAGTCTTGTATGCCTGAGTCTGAGAGTCTCTAGACTTTAACTTCTTCAAACCTCAAAATGTTAAGTCTGGAACGAATGATTTCAAATTGATTTTTCTCCAAAGGCTTTGTAAATATATCGGCCAATTGGTTTCTTGAGTCAACAAACTGAATCGAAATTTCTCCATTTTGAACATGATCTCTAATGAAGTGATGTCGAATCTCTATATGCTTTGCTCTTAAGTGAAAAATTGGATTTTTAGTGAGATTGATTGCACTGGTGTTGTCGCAATTAATCTCCATGCATGAATCTTCAATTCCAAAGTCTCTTAGCTGTTGTTTTATCCATAGGATTTGTGAACAACAACTTCCAAGAGCTACATACTCTACTTCTGCTGTAGAAAGAGCTACTGTACTTTGCTTCCTTGAAAACCAAGACACTGTCCTACCTCTAAGTAGTTGACAGGTACTCGAGATGCTCTTTCTATCAACTCTACATTCGGCTAGGTCTGCGTCTGAGTATCCAAGAAGAGTAAAGTCTCCCATTTTAGGATACTAGAGACCAAAGCTTGAAGTTGATGAAATGTATTTGATAATACGCTTTGCAGTATTTAAATGAGATTCTTTAGGTTCTGCTTGGAATCTGGCACAAATGCAAACACTAAACAAAATGTCAAATCTAGAAGCTGTAAGATAAAGAAGTGAGCCAATGATACTCCTATATAACTTCTGATCGACTTTCTTTTCTCATTCATCTTTGTCTATCTTTAAGGAACTTGACATTGGTATATCAGCCTTTTTGCAATTGTTCAGTCCAAACTCTTTGACAAGATCTTTAGCATACTTTTCTTGATGAATAAAAGTTACTTCCTTCAGTTGTTTTACTTGAAGCCCGAGAAAGAAGGTTAACTCACCCATCATGCTCATTTCAAATTCATCCTGCATAGTTTTAGAGAATTTCTTGCATAGACTTTCATTAGGAGATCCAAAAATAATATCATCGACATATATTTGAACAAGTATAAAACTTTTACTTTCTCTTTTAATAAACAGAGTAGTGTCTACTTTACCTTTTATAAAGTCTTTTTAAATTAAAAAATTACTCAGTCTGTCGTACCAAGCTCGAGGTGCTTGCTTTAAACCATACAAGGCCTTTTTCAGTCTGAATACAGAGTCTGGCTTTCTTGGGTCTTCAAACCTAGGTGGTTGCTTCACATAGACTTCCTCATGGATAAATCCATTCAGGAAAGCACTTTTGACGTCCATTTGGAATAACCTGAAATTCTTATAATAAGCAAATACAAGTAATAATCGAATTGCTTCTAATCTTGTTACTGGTGCGTAAGTCTTATCATAGTCTATCCCTTCTTCTTGCGTA
The DNA here is from genome assembly GCA_004368105.4 of Eucalyptus melliodora. NCBI lineage: Eukaryota > Viridiplantae > Streptophyta > Magnoliopsida > Myrtales > Myrtaceae > Eucalyptus > Eucalyptus melliodora. The sequence goes on from CM023411.3 coordinate 6,995,984, forward strand.
TATCCCTTGGCCACGAGTCTTGCTTTGTTTCTTATGACTTTTCCTTTCTCGTCCATCTTGTTCCTGAAAACCCATTTAGCTCCAATAATAGTTTTACCTTTTGGTTTAGGAGTCAACTCCCAAACATCATTAATTCTGAATTGTCTAAGTTCTTCTTGCATAGCTTCAATCCAGCTTTCATCAGATAAAGCTTCATCTATGCTTTTGGGTTCTATTTCAGAAATAAGAGCCATAGCACTAGACTCTTCACGCCTTTTAGATCTTGTGTGAATACCTTCATTAATGTCGCCAATAATAAGATCTTTGGGATGACTGGACTTATGCTTCTAGTTGCTGGTTGATTTGTCAAGTTGATGATCACTTCCTTCATTTGAATCTTCAATAACCATTTGTTACTGGTCTTCTAGAGTCTGAGCTGCTTCTTGAGATTTAGACTTTATAGAGTCTGGAGCAGGTTCAAATTCTTTAAGATGAGTCTGAATGGATTCATTTTGCATAGAATCTTGGAAATTAACATTCATTGATTCTTCCACAGATTGAGTTTTCTTCTTGTAGACTCTGTACGCTTTGCTTGAGGTTGAATATCCAAGGAAGATGCCTTCATCTGACTTTTCTTCAAACTTACCAACTCAATCATTTGCATTTTTCAATATAAAACATTTGCATCCAAACACATGAAAATATGAAACAATAGGCTTCTTTCCTTTGAATAACTCATAGGGAGTTTTTTCTAAAATAGGCCTTAGAAAAACTCAATTAATAATATAATATGCTGTTGAAACTGCTTCAGTCCAAAATCGTGAAGAGATATTGCTTTCTATTAAACGAGTTCTAGCCATTTCTTGAAGAGACCTATTCTTTCTTTCCACAACTCTGTTTTGCTCTAGAGTATATGGAGAGGAGAACAAGTGCAGAAAGCCAGATTCATCACAAAATTTTATAAAATATTGATTTTCAAATTCACCTCCATGGTCTGTTCTTATACTTGAAATAACATACCCCTTTTCATTTTGAACCTTCTTAGCAAATTTTTCAAAGTAAGAGAAAGTTTCAGACTTACTTGCCAAGAAATACACCCAAGTAAATCGTGAGTAGTCATCCACAATTACTAGGCAGTATTTCTTACCTCCAATGCTTTGTGTCCTGGTTGGTCCAAAAAGATCCATGTGCAAAAGCTATAGTACACAGTTAGTGGAAACTTGATTTATTGGTTTAAAGGAATTTCTTACCTGTTTTCCCAATATGCATGGTGTACATAGATCAGACTTTTGGTATGATAAATTGGGTAGACCACGAACAAGCTTCTTTGCTGAAATTTTGGCTATCTGCTTCATGTTGATGTGCCCAAGTTTTCTGTGCCATAAGCTTGCTTCATCTTTATTGATATTAGACGTTGCGATTCATCTGGTTTTACATCCAAGAGGTAGATATTTCCATGTCTTCGACCCATGAATGATTGAGTAGAATCTTTACTAATTCCTGAACATATTCCCTCTTGAAAGTTGATTTTGAACCCAGTATCACACAGCTGACTAACACTAAGCAGATTGTAATTGAGTCCTTCTACCAAAGAAACATTGCTTATTGTGAGATTTCTAATCTTTACAGTTCCAAATCCCACAATTTTTCCTTTGCTGTTTTCTCCAAATGAGACTTTTCCACCATTTACTCGAACAAACTTTATGAAGCAATTTGAATCTCCTGTCATGTGTCTTGAGCATCCACTATCCAGATACCATTTTACCTTTTTCTTGATAGTGACCTGCATTTAAAAGAGAAACTCAAACTTTCTTTGGTACCCATATTTTCTTGGGTCCATTAGTGTTAGTATGATATGCAGTTTTTGCCCATACCCTTTTAACAGGTTTCCAAACCATAGGACATTTTTTTTCAAAATGATTTGCACTATTGCACTTTGAACATCTGAGAGCATTGCGACCTACTGGTTTTACAAAGGTCATTTTAAAATGATTTTTGTAAGCATCTCTTGTGGGTCTTTGTTTGATTCTTTCTTTCACTTTAGGAAAATCAATTAAATGAATGGTTTCAGCAGTCATTCCTAAACCAGATTTATTGAAATAAGGTCTTTGAACAGAAAGTATTTTTTCCAGTTTCTCATATCCTATAGAAAATCATTTGGAAATATTTGAGATATCATTTTTCAAGAATGCATTTTCTTTTAAAAGATTATCTTCACTTTCCTTAAGAGAAGAAACATTCTTGTCTAAACATTTCACTTTTTCTTTCAAAACATTTTCCTGTTGTTTTAGAGCAGAATTTTCCTTTTTGAGTTCGGAAATTCTTTTAAGAGAAGTCTTAAGACTAAAACACAATTCATCAATGTATTTTGAAACTTTAATAGGGATTTTGAAGTTACCTCAAATTTGCTTTCTGAATCTGAATCTGTCTCGGAATTTGAATCTGAATCCGATTGTGCCATTAGACATACATTGGCATAATCATCATCATTTTCTTCACACTTTGTATCACTCTAGGTTTCTGCTTTAAGAGCCTTTCGATACTTTTCAGCTTTTCCTTTCTTCTTCCTTAGAATAGGACGGTTGGGTCTGATGTGTCCCTTTTTCTTACATTCAAAGCAGACTACATATGTTTGATTTATCATCTTCAACAGACTTGGTCTATTGCTTTTGAAAACTTTGTTTCTTTGGATTGAATCTTCTTCCTTTTCTGTTCAGCTTTCTGAATCTTTTTATCATGAGAGCAAGCTCCTCATCATCCATATCATCTTTAGAATCTGTAACATCAGAATCATCATTAGATTTTAATGCAATGGATTTCTTACCTTTAGGGTCTTCGTCTTCATTGATTCATTCCACTTCATAAGACTGAAGAGTCCCAACCAACTCATCAACAGATAGTGGCATGATTCTTTGGGTCTTTTTGATTGAGGTCTTTATGTGATTCCAATCCTTGGAGAGTCCATGCAGTAGCTTGTTTACTTTCATGGGATCAGAAATTGGTTGACCTTGATTTTCAAGACCATTCACGATTTCTGTAAAACGACTAAACATATCAGTTATAGATTCTCCTGATTTCATTTTGAAGGTTTCGTATTGACCGAGGAGAATGTTGATTCTAGTCTCTTTCTCTCGATCGGTTCCTTCATAAGTAATATGTAATCTATCCCAGACTTCTTTAACTGTAACACAAGAAAATATTTTGTTATATTCAGTAGGTGATAAAGTACAATATAAAGAATAAATTGCTTTCGCATCAAGAGCTTGTCTCTTGATTATCTCTTCCTAAGTCATTTCACTAGACTCAACAGTATCTTTTCCTCTCTCTGAGACAGGTGCAGCTTTAGGAATGATTCATTTTTCTACAACGTCCCATTCCAAAGAATCCTTTGATCTTAGGAATGCCTTCATCTTGGTTTTCCATATGTTGTAATCATTTCCATCAAAGTTAGGCGGTTTGGTATTACTTTGCCCTTCTACCAGCCCTGGACCCAACATACTAGCCATGGATCTTTAACTCTGAAGTAAAACACTTCAAACAAAGTGAGTACACAGGCTCTGATACCAATTGAGATAGCTAGTATAAGCACCTAGAGGGAGGGTGAATAGGTGTAAAAACAATTCCTTGAGATACGGAAGCGATACTAGGCAGACGATAGAAAGGGAGTTCTCTTTTCATTAACAAAATGAAATACGATTTAAATAAAGTAAAGAGTAGGGAAGAGAAGATTGAACACAAGGTTTATAGTGGTTCGGCTTATTCCAAGCCTACGTCCATTCTTCCGCACTGACAGCCCACCGGCTGGATTTCACTATGAACAAAAGAGAAGTTACAGCACAGTTTTTCCTTGATTCCACAGTGTAGATATTCTACCACACTTCCTCAAGGATTCTCACGAATATAGACTCTCTTTTGTGTACAAGATTTCGCTCAACAAATGAATTGACTAAGAACAAGGAGCTTCAGACTTTGGAATTCTTCTATCGTGCACACTCTCAAACAATTGGAACGTCTTCCTTATATACTCCTTTATGCCATCATACTCGTTGACACTTACCAAAGGAATTCCTCCAATCTACCCCTTGGACGGAATCAATTAGGAAGATCATTCGAGCTATTAAAGGAACATGTCGATAGCCCATCAATCCTGTTCGCCCATACAATCAGGATCTCGGTTTCCATAAGTAGAACCTTCCAAGTATACTTTGTCAATCATCGGATCCTTAATCTTCGAATCAATCATGATCAAATAAAGGATTCCGTTATGTCATATCTAGCCAAGAGATCTTCTCCAATCGATAAGGTCACATCCTTAATGAAACATCTAGTTCTGGATAGCCTTTCTTCAATGGATTAAAAATTATCAATGAGGATAGACTTTGAGTCTTGAATCTGGCTGTCCGGAGGTCTTCAGACTTTAATTAGCAAAGTCTGCAAATCTTCAGACTAGACTAATGGAAACGTTTTGTCAACTTCAAAACACTTCACGAAGATTTCTCCAACACACATTAACCAGGCACCTTTTATATATATACACATGTAACAGATGTTGCTTGTCGGTACATTCAAAAAGACCAACTATTTCTATATTGGCCATATGAGTACTAAAATAGAACCGATTATTTGGTTAGCCATCTACACCGTTATCCGTCTACAGTGTTGGTGTCCAAAAATTTCCTGTAGCCTCTCATTCTCCCCACCTACTCAGTCCCGTTGCATCCTCCATCGTCCTCCTCCAATGGTGGCTGCAATGGTCCAAACGTGTGGCCGTCCATCCTGGCGTAAAGGACAACAAAATTCTGGACTACCGGACCCGAAGGAAGGCCGGCATCAAAAGTCAGGACCGCTTGCACCCGGATATGAGTCAAACTCAGTATGCCTGGATCCGGATGTTCAATTTGCTCTCATCTTATGTCAGTGGGGACACCGTAGAAGGTGCTAGGAGGTGGGGGAAGTAGCAACATTCTTTCCTAGTCTGAAATATGTTAGTCCCACAAAGGGTGGGTACAACTACTTAGCAGTTAAAATTCCACTAAACTCTATTGCATAAAGCTATCGTTGCGCAATTTATGCAATTTAAAACAATACACATAACTGAAGAAGTAGATAGGCACTACACCGATAAGATGGTCTATGAAAGGGTATGATATGGTAGAAACATGAAACCTTAGAATTCGCAGCTCACTAACATCTATCCTAGAGGACCAGTGTATGCGTCCCTCTAGGCATTCGCACCCAACCTAGCGTCACGAAAGCCTCTGGTTCCATATTTCAGTCACTGGGCATCCAAAGCGTGTTGCGTCACACCTCTAGGCATCTCGCACCTCACCTAGCATCGCGAGGGATCGCCGGGGCTCGCCAAGTCAATGGTTGCCCCTACCCTCCGGAATCTATATCGTCATAAATCTGGGTGTCCCGACACTCCCAAGGAACCTCTGGGGCTCACCGGTCCCCAGGCATCCAGAAGCATCAGGATCGTGACCCTCCAAGCAATCCCGTTGGGGTTTCATGAATCATGTATAATAAAATTAACAAAATAAACGCAGCGGAAACAAAGATATATTTTACACATGATTCTCCTTAGGCGTTGTTCGTGCATTTTAATCAAAAATTTAAACATAAAAGGGAGTTAAACAAAATACCTCTCGATGCGCGCTTTGAAACAAGTCGGTTCGGATGTTCTACAGTACGAGTCCCACAAGCGTCGGACCTCTAGTTCAGACACACCAACAACGAACGTCGAACGGAAGGGAGAATTTTCGGATATTCACCACTTCGATCGTGCTAGCAATCACGTTGAAACAAACCGTCGTATCCTTGATGTATAATAGTCACGACCCGAACGCGATAACGTTCTTCTTTCTTGCGTCTCAAAGACACAAGAACACGCACACAATTTGCTCTCTTTTTGAAAAGAAATTACTCTCGTATGTTTCTAAAAACACAAGAAGCACGCCCACACTTTTCTCTGTTTTTCAACAACACCTTTTTCTCACATCCTTAATTGCTTTTTATATTTAAAAATGACCGGCAACGGTTGCTGATCAATGGACGATCAGCAACCGTTGCTGATCGTCCATAGTGGACGATCGTGCATGTGCGGTTGCTCATACACGATGGTCGTGCATGAGCAACCGCTCATGCACGAACGTGGCATGATGGTCAGCGGTTGCTGACCATCAATGCTACGTGCATAATGGTCAGCAACCGCTGACCATTATGCTTCGTGCATGTGCACGAATTCGTGCACATGCACGAACCTTTAATTTTTTTTTTCTTTTTAATTAGTTAATTAATTTTAGGGCATACTTCTAACAATCTCCCACTTGCACTAAAACCAACTTGTTTGGTATGTTAATATATATCCACTTTGGGCATGCGTGTGCATCATATGCAAGTAGGCTCGTGACTATAATACAAATTAAATTAAATCTCATTTAATTTAATTTCAAATCGACTCAATTCGATTGCAGTAATTGCAAACATATTTGCAATAATATTTCTCTCTTGTTCCACGTCATCCTAGTTGTTTATGGTGTGTGACATCCCTAGGTTCATCACTAAGCTGGTAGTAAGACTTGTACTAACACATTAGTACTTCCAAAAGAATTAATTGTCCCGATTAATCTTTTAGGTCCTACAAGCCACGATTGACATCTAGCAATATGTCATGGCTACCCAGATAGTGTGAATACTTTAAGAACATAATGAACCTGTCAGCTTTGGCTACAGTGTAATTCAATCCCTCTGTCTTACTATGTCCCGATCAAACAAAGACCATGGAATATTTGTCAAGTCATTAATTCGATCATATGCACAAATCTAATTGACATGCATTTTATTCGAGACATAAACAATTTATTCTCGATTACAACCCCGGCCGAGGATTTCAATGCAGTGTCACAATTAGATCGCATAGGACATCATTATCATACCTTGCATATAACAAGGAGACAGATTCCATATTGCGCACACGTGTAACTTCGTATATGAACAAACTATGACCATCAGGTATAAAGACGGATCGACGACCCGGCATTATGTGCACCCGTGAACCATAGTTGTTCGATACACAAGTTAACACTGTGCCTCAGGTCTAAGGATTATTTACACAAAACCAAAGCATGAACAATTAGACATTGACCACGCTAAAAGCTTCCATGTCGCTAATCGTTCCATATGCATCTCGTTCAGTGAACTTGTCTAATACAAACACCCGTGTTCTAACTCAGGCATCATAATACCCAATGACATGTGACTCATCATTCTCTTAAGTATCTAATACTTAATAGCGAAGTTAAGAACACACCGGTCTCAACAGGATTATTGATATACATTCTTTAATCCATCGACCAAGAACGATTTAAAGATTCAGTCTAACTATGAACCCGTCACATATATTCTTGACGTCTCAAGAATAGGTCTAGTTGCAACTGATTTTATGGAATCATTCATAAATATAAAATAATTGGACAAATGAAGGAATATGTTATTACCATTAATTAAATAATAATAATGAAAGTACAACTGAAATCCATAATATGTAACTATTACATAGTAGTTTTAGGGCATACATCCAACAATCTCCCACTTGCACTAAAGCCAACTCGTTTGGTACCTCAAACCCATTTTGTCAATATGTCTTTCAAAAGAAGACTGAGGTAAGGCCTTAGTGAAGGGATCTACCACGTTTTCTGCTAAGGTAATTTTCTACAAGGCGATATCACATCTCCCAACAATTTCTCTGATGAGATGGAAGCATCTCTCAATATGCTTGGACTTTTGGTGAGAACTTGATTCCTTAGCTTGAGCTATCGCCCCATTGTTGTCACGAAACAATGTAATCGGTTGCTCAATTGAAGGAACGACTCCAAGTTCAGAAATAAACTTCTTCATCCAAGCGGCTTCCTTTGCTACTTTAGAAGTAGCTACATACTCTACCTCAGTGGTGGAATCGGCAGTTATGCTTTGTTTGGAACTTTTCCAACTAACGGCACCACCATTGAATGTAAAGACAAACCCAGACGTAGACTTATAATCATTAGGATCCGATTGAAAATCAGAATCAGTATAAGCTACAACTTTAAATTCTCCTTCTCCATATATCAAGAATAAATCTTTAGTCCTTCGCAAGTACTTAAGAATATTCTTGATTGCTATCCAGTGCTCTTCTCCTGGATCAGACTGATATATGCTAGTAATACTTACAGCATGCGCAATATCAGGTCTAGTACATAGCATAGCATACATTATGCTTCCAATAGCGGATGCATATGGTATCTTTGCCATCCACTCTCTTTCTTCAGGAGTGTTGGGACACATCTCCTTAGAAAGACGGATCCCTTGCCTAAAAGGCAATAATTCTCTCTTGGAACATTGCATGTTAAACCGTGTTAACACTTTGTCTATGTACGTAGATTGTGAGAGGCCAATCAATCGTCTTGATCTATCTCTATAGATCTTGATACCTAAAATGTAGGTTGCCTCTCCTAAATCTTTCATGGAGAATTTCTGTGACAAGAATAGTTTTATCGATGATATCATTGGTACATCATTTCCAATCAAAAGTATATCATCGACATACAAAACCAGAAATGCAATTGCACTCCCACTGATCTTCTTATATACACAAGGTTCATCTGGATTTTTGATGAAGCCAAACGATTTGACTACCTCATCAAAACGGATGTTCCAACTTCTGGAGGCTTGTTTGAGTCCATAAATGGATCTCTTAAGCTTACACACCTTATGTTTTTCACTATTGGATTCAAAACCCTGTGGCTGTTCCATATAGATGTCCTCATCGAGAAATCCATTTAGAAAAGCCGTTTTGACATCCATCTGGAATATCTCATAATCAAGGTGTGCAGCTATAGCCAACATAATCCGAATGGATTTTAGCATGGCCACAGGTGAGAAAGTTTCGTCATAATCAATTCCTTCTTTTTGACGATATCCTTTCGCCACCAGCCGTGCTTTGTAAATTCCAATTTGACCTTCAACATTCATCTTCCTCTTGAAGATCCATTTACAGCCAATTGGTACAATACCATCAGGCAGGTCAGTCAAGGTCCATACCTCATTGGAATACATTGAGTCCATTTCGGATTTCATGGCTTCTAGCCATTTACCAGAATCGATGTCCAACATCGCCTCCTCATAGGTTTTAGGATCACCGGGTTGATCACTATCATTCACAATGAATAATGGTTCAATATGATCAACCGAGTGTCTATAACGAGCAGGTGGGCGAGATATTCTCGCACTTCTCCTAAGAGGTTGTGTATCAGAAGCTCCCACTGAATCAGAGATTGGTATCTGAACTCGGTTGTTTGATACTTCATTATTTTCTTCTTGTAAGACTATTTTCCGCCCAGCACCACTTTCTTGGATGAACTGATTCTCCAAGAAAGAAGCGTGCTTGCATACCAAAATTCTTTGGTCTGAATGAAAATAGAAATAATATCCAAGAGTTTCCTTTGGATATCCAATGAAGCGACCTTGTTCAGATCTTGCCTCCAATTTTTCCACTTTCAGCTTTTTCACAAAAGCTGGACAACCCCAAATCTTAATATGATTAAGACTAGGTTTCCTACTATGCCATATCTCATAGGGCGTAGTTGGAACAGATTTGGACGGCACTCTATTCAGTATATATGCAGCAGTCTCAAGGGCATATCCCCAAAGGGATATTGGCAAATCGGTGTAACTCATCATAGATCGTACCATATCTAATAAAGTACGATTTCTTCGTTCAGATACACCATTATGTTCTGGAGTTCCAGGAGGTGTCCATTGTGATAAAATGCCATTCTCTTTAAGAAAGTCCAGGAATTCAGTACTAAGGTATTCACCTCCTCGATCTGATCGAAGAGCCTTAATACATTTTCCTGTTTGTTTCTCAACTTCAGCCTTGAATTCCTTGAACTTTTCAAAGGATTCAGATTTATACTTCATGAGGTATAAATAACCATACCGTGACTGATCATCAGTGAAGGTAATGAAGTAATTATAACCACCTCTAGCAGATTCATTAATTGGTCCACATACATCTGTATGTATTAATTCTAATATGTCAGCAGCTCGCGCACTTTGTCCCACAAAAGGCGCTTTGGTCATTTTTCCTAGAAGACATGCCTCACAAGTTGAGTATGATTCAAAATTTGAAGGATCAATGTATCCATCATTACTCAACTTGTTAATTCTGTCTTCTCCAATATGACCTAATCGGAGATGCCAAACATACTTTTTATTTGGACCGTCTCTAGGGCGTTTATTAGTTATGGCATTTATATCAATTCTATTTTGCTTATTGACATTGGTAATCACATTACCGGACATTGTAATGGTATAAAGATTGTTGGTTAATAAGCTAGAACCAACACATATTCTATTATGATAGATAGAACATACATCATCAACAAAAGAAAATTCATAATTCTCTTTACCCAAACGAGGTATAGAGATGATGTTCCTAACAGCATTCTTATAATGCAAACAGTTCTTTAAAACCAATACATGTCCAGAAGGCAAACATAAACGAAAAGTCCCTATAGCTAATGCAGCAACTCTTGCTCCATTGGCAAACGTCAGGACAATCTCATTTCGCCCTAGCATCCTGCTTATTTCCAGATTCTGCAAAGACATACAAATATGTGAAGTTGCAGCAGAATCTAGAACCCATGAGCTGGATTCAGCACTAACCATAAAATTGGTTTCAATAAGCATAGACACCATACCTTCATAAGGTCGGTTCTTGGGCTTGACCTTCAAGCTCGCGAGGTACCTCTTACAGTTCCTCCTCCAGTGCCCTTTGACACCACAGTAATGACATTTCCCTTTATCAATCATGGGCTTTGGTTGCACAACAGGTTTGGCAGGCCTCTTCCATTTATTCTTCTTTAAAACAGTCTTACCCTTTGAAGAAGAAGCCTTAGCCATAGCCACTACATTTGGCCTCGTGTTATGCATTTCCTTCTCATAAACTACCAGCATGCTATGTAACTCCGCAAGAGTTTTATCCATCTTATGCATGTGGAAGTTTTGGACAAAACCAGAGAAGGAATCGGGTAAAGATTGGAGGATCAAATCCACAGCTAACTCATTATCCATAACGAGATTCAGCCTAGCCAATTCTTCAATGTGCCAGATCATTTTCAAAGCATGATCATTAACAGATGATCCTTCAGCCATCCTCATACGGTACAATGCCTTAGATATCTCATATCTAGAGGTTCGACCATTCTCATCAAAGTATTCCTTTAAGTGCAAAATGATCGACCCAGCATCTTCCATAGATTCATACTTCTTCTGTAATTCATTATTCATAGAAGCAAGCATATATGACCTAACTTTTAAGTCATCATCACGCCACTTATCATAAGTGACACGCTCCTCTTGGGTCCCACCCTCAGGAAAGGAGGTTGGCATCTTTTCATCAAGCACATACCCAATTTTTTCTGAATTGAGAACAATTCTCAAATTCCTCACCCAGTCAGTGAAATTGGGTCCAGTCAAACAATTCTTGTCAAGTATAGAAGCGAGTGGGTTTGTGGTCACCATTTTCAGAGTAATAATATATATCTGTTGCAGAAAATAAATTGTTAGCCGTTGTATCTTTCAAAGTAACTATTTCATTTTGGCCTTTAAATGAAATAGATCCTCCCACTAAATTTATATTCGAATCCCATACTCCTTAAGATGGGAAGCGGTAATCTTTGTTGGGTAAAGATTACTAGTGGGGATTGGAGTCCCACTAGTCCAAAGTCCACCTCACCTAACAGTTATTGGTGTCCTATGAACTTAGTGAGTGAACCAGCTTGTTCAACGCATCATATGCGAGTCCCAATCATAACTTCGGCCTCTAGACCATGAAAGCCTCACCTAACAGTTATTGGCATCACGATCATAGTTAAGTCTAGCCCATCGTCTCATGCAAGTATTGAAAACACAAATGATTCCCTCACCTGACAGTTATTAGAAATCATTTGGCTCCAACCCCACAGCATCATATGCATAATGGAGTGGTCCAATATTATAAATGGTAATTAACCCCTATGTATCCATAACCGGTTAGTTAACCACTATAATATTGGATCAAACCACGACGATGGAAGGCCACGAGTCCGAAACCCGTTTCGACTTAATATTCTTTGTAAGGAGATTTTGGTCGTTATTAACGGTCTCACTTTGCACATTAACCGGTTTAACATACACGATAACATAAACACAATAAATAAATAGATATCACATAAACATCTATCCTATGTGGTGATCATGGAATTATGGTTCAATGGGTCTCGAGCCAAAGAGACCCATTTAGCCATTTTAATGTTTTAATTATATGGACCTGCTCTTCACTTTTTCTTCAATCTTTGAACTCTTCAAAGACCGGGCCCAAAGAGCTCACCGGTTTAATGGCTCCTCCAATGGCTCCTCCTCTCTTGTAGTATTTACATCAACAATTGAAATACTAAACTATACTAAAATTACATATCAAGAAAAATTAAAGTAAAATAAAAGGAAGGACGCAGCCTCCATTTAATAATTACATCCCCAAAAAGAATACATGTAATCATCATACATTCATCCATACAACAATCACAACAATTAGGGATTTTTCCATGATCACCACTCTTCCTTACGAGCCATAAATTCAAAATTTAAAGCTCTGGAAGGCATGCAAAAAATTATGCATATCATTTGCAAAATATAAACATCAAGTATAACAAGTTACGGATTTTTGATTCAAAATTGATTTAGTTCTAATTTTTGCTTTGTTGATTAAATTTATCACATAAATCAATCAACTTCTATAGGCCACATAAGAGCAAGAGAACCAATTCTCTTAACAAAAGTAAATTGGCCATTAGAATGCAAAAATATATTTGAACTATAAATCAATTAAACGCACGAAAACGCCTAAGGTTGGCTCTGATACCACTGTTGGGGTTTCATGAATCATGTATAATAAAATTAACAAAATAAACGCAGCGGAAACAAAGATATATTTTACACATGATTCTCCTTAGGCGTTGTTCGTGCGTTTTAATCAAAAATCTAAACATAAAAGGGAGTTAAACGAAATACCTCTCGAAGCGCGCTTTGAAACAAGTCGGTTCGGATGTTCTACAGTACGAGTCCCACAAGCGTCGGACCTCTAGTTCAGACACACCAACAACGAACGTCGAACGGAAGGGAGAATTTTCGGATATTCACCACTTCGATCGTGCTAGCAATCACGTGGAAACAAACCGTCGTATCCTTGATGTATAATAGTCACGACCTGAACGCGATAACGTTCTTCTTTCTTGCGTCTCAAAGACACAAGAACACGCACACAATTTGCTCTCCTTTTTGGAAAAGAAATTACTCTCGTATGTTTCTAAAAACACAAGAAGCACGCCCACACTTTTCTCTATTTTTCAACAACCCCTTTTTCTCACATCCTTAATTGCTTTTTATATTTAAAAATGACCAGCAACGGTTGCTGATCAATGGACGATCAGCAACCGTTGCTGATCGTCCATAGTGGACGATCGTGCATGAGCGGTTGCTCATGCACGATGGTCGTGCATGAGCAACCGCTCATGCACGAACGTGGCATGATGGTCAGCGGTTGCTGACCATCCATGCTTCGTGCATAATGGTCAGCAACCGCTGACCATTATGCTTCGTGCACATGCACGAACCTTTAATTTTTTTTTTAATTAGTTAATTAATTTTAGGGCATACTTCTAACAATCTCCCACTTGCACTAAAACCAACTTGTTTGGTATGTTAATATATATCCACTTTGGGCATACGTGTGCATCATATGCAAGTAGGCTCGTGACTATAATACAAATTAAATTAAATCTCATTTAATTTAATTTCAAATCGACTCAATTCGATTGCAGTAATTGCAAACATATTTGCAATAATATTTCTCTCTTGTTCCACGTCATCCTAGTTGTTTATGGTGTGTGACATCCCTAGGTTCATCACTAAGCCAGTAGTAAGACTTGTACTAACACATTAGTACTTCCAAAAGAATTAATTGTCCCGATTAATCTTTTAGGTCCTACAAGCCATGATTGACATCTAGCAATATGTCATGGCTACCCAGATAGTGTGAATACTTTAAGAACATAATGAACCTGTCAGCTTTGGCTACAGTGTAATTCAATCCCTCTGTCTTACTATGTCCCGATCAAACAAAGACCATGGAATATTTGTCAAGTCATTAATTCGATCATATGCACAAATCTAATTGACATGCATTTTATTCGAGACATAAACAATTTATTCTCGATTACAATCCCGGCCGAGGATTTCAATGCAGTGTCACAATTAGATCGCATAGGACATCATTATCATACCTTGCATATAACAAGGAGACAGATTCCATATTGCGCACACGTGTAACTTCGTATATGAACAAACTATGACCATCAGGTATAAAGACGGATCGACGACCCGGCATTATGTGCACCCGTGAACCATAGTTGTTCGATACACAAGTTAACACTGTGCCTCAGGTCTAAGGATTATTTACACAAAACCAAAGCATGAACAATTAGACATGGCTGGCGGAAGGAAGATGGGGAGACGTGGCTGCTATTCGGTGCCCCTTAGTCAACATTCCCCTTCTTTTGTTGACCATCAAAGGGGCGTGCATATGGGCTGTTCTTGGATGCGTGGACGTAGCTGCATGGGGACTTCTTCACGTTCATGGGGTCGAAGATGTCTTGCGTGGGCTTCTTCTTCGTTGGCAGCCGAGTGGGGAAGCTACGTGGCCGTTGCTGGGCTCACTGCGGTCAACCACCCACCATTTGGAAGACTCCCCAACGTTCGCATGGGGTGAGTGCATGGCCTGCATGGGGCCATTCGTGTGACCGTCTAAGGGAAGGATGGTGGTGATAGTGTGCATTAAAATCGAGGCCTTCAACTCAGTTAGTTGGCAAGACGGCTCGGGGTTCACGCTTGTGGATAAATTAAGTAGAATGAACCTCGGTCTCGATAGTAATGCTATGTAGGGAAGATCTTCGACGGTACCATAACTCATTCGATGATCAGACCATTACCAAACGTAACATTTCGATTCGGTGCAGATGACGAAACGGTGTCCGCAGTTGATGCCAAATGACACAATCCAATAACAATTCCATCGATTCGTGACGGACCGTTACTTTCCCAAGGTCCGACGGAATCCGGATGTCACATTTTGGCTCCAAGATTGGTTGAAGGGCAGAGCAACACCAGACCTCTTTATTTCGATGGAAAAAAGTATAATGTATGGACGAACAAAATGAAAGCATTTCTCAAATCCCAAGATCCTCTAAAGTGGGATGTTGTTGAAAAAGGAATCAATATAAAGGAAACAACAACTTCAGACAAAGGGAAAGAAGTGATTAAGAAAGATGCTAATGAATCTACACAAGCTGAAATTATCAAGAGACAACCTCTTAATGCAAAAACAATTTATTCTTTATACTGTGCTTTGTCTCTCACTAAATATAACCGAATTTCTTCTTGTGAACAATAAAAGAAGTTTGGGACAATCTACATGTTACTTATGAGGGGATTGATCGTGTGAATGAAACAAAAATAAATATTCTGCTTAGACAATATGAATCCTTCATAATGAAGCCTGGAGAATCTATTTTTGATATGTTTAGTCACTTTACAGAAATTGTGAATGGACTGGCTTATCAAGGTCGACCAATTTCTGGACCAATAAAAGTCAACAAACTACTACGTGGACTTTCAAAGGACTGGAATTATGTGAAAAATTTGATCAAAGAAACTCATAGGATCATGCCTCTATTAGGTGACGAACTGATAGACACGCTTCAATCATATGAAGTGGAGCAATCAATGATAAAGAAGACCCAAAATGTAAGAAATCAATTGCATTAAAGTCTAATATTGATTTTGATGATACAGATTCGGATGATGATATGGACGATGAGGAGCTAGCCCTAATGATAAAGAAATTCAGTAAACTGAACAGAAAGGGAAGAAGATTGAATTGGAAAAAGTAAAGCACGGAGAATTCTCATAAGAGACCAATGGAGGACATTGAAACTAACAAGGATGTAATATGTTTTGAGTGTAAGAAAAATGGGCATATCTAACCAAACTGTCCCTCCTTGAAAAAGAAGAAAGGAAAATCTGAGAAGTACAAGAAAGCTCTTAAAGCAGAAACCTGGAGTGACACCAAATGTGAAGAAAGGGAAGAAGAATTTGCGATCATATGTCTGATGTCTCATTCAGAGTCAGACTTAGAATCAGAAACAGACACTGATTCAGATTTTGATAAAGAAATTGAGGTTAGTCACTTAGAAATTCTTGGTAAAGTTTCTATGTATATAAATGAACTTTGCATCAATATTAAATCCTCTCTTAAAAGATTTCTGAACTGAAAAATGAAAATTCTAAGCTAGGAAAAGTTTGAAAGTCTGAAAAGAAGCTTCGACGATTTGAAAGAAGATTTCGATTCTCTTTCAAAAGAAAATTTTGTTTTTAAAAGGGAGATTTTAGATATTTCAAAAAGATTTTCCAAAGGATCAGAAAAATTAGAGAAAATTCTTACAGCTCAAACACCCTATTTTAATAAATCTGGTTTGGGTATGAATAATGAGGCGATTCCTTTAATTGATTTTCCTAAAGTAAAAGAGAGACTTAAACAAAAATCTACAAAGACAATTTACAAAAATCATTTTCAAAAAGTGTTTGTAAAACCTATTGGCCGAAGTGCTCTCAAATGTTCTATGTGTAACATCTCAAAACATTTTGAGAATGAATGTCCAAAAGTTTGGAGACTAGTTAAGAAGGATTGGACAAAGATTGTTTTTAACACTAACACCCTTGGACCCAAGAAAATCTGGGTACCAAAGAAAGTTTGAGTTTTTCTTCTGATTGTAGGTCACTATTAAAAGAAAAATCAAATGGTACTTGGATAGTGGCTATTCTAGGCATATGATTGGAGACTCTAGTTGCTTCGAGAAGCTTGAAAGACTAAAAGGAGGAAATGTTTCTTTTGGAGGAAGTAGCAAAGGGAATATTATAAGATATGGAACAGTAAAGATTGGAAGTCTGACTATCAACAATGTTTCCCTAGTGAAATGTTTAAATTACAACCTTCTGAGTATAAGTCAGCATTGTCATACAAGTTTCAAAATAAATTTTCAAGAAGGCATTTGTTCTAGAATAAATCAAGATTTCTCTCAATCCTTTACTGGGCAAAGGCATGGCAACATATATCTTCTGGACGTTGTTGGAGAAATCTTCTTGAAGTGTTTTGAAGCTGACAAAACGTTTCCATCAGTCTAGTCTGAAGGTTTGTAGACTCTACTATTTAAGTCTGAAGACCTCCAGACAGCCAGACTCAAGACTCAAAGTCTATCCTCATTGACAATCTCTAATCCGTTGAAAAAAGGTTATCCATAACTGGATGTTTCATTAAGGATATGACCTTATCGACTGGAGAAGATCTCTTGGCTGGAAAAGACATAACGGAATCCTTTGATTGATCGAGATTGACTCGAAGATTAAGGATCCGATGATTGCCTAAATATTCTTGGAAGGTTTTACTTATGGAAACCAAGATCCTGATTGTATGGGCGAACAGGATTGATGGGCTATCGACACGTTCCTTTAATAGCTCGAATAATCTTCCTAATTGATTCCGTCCAACGGGTAGATTGGAGGAATTCCTTTGGTAAGTGCCAACGGGTATGATGGCATAAAGAAGTATATAAGGAAGACATTCTAAGTTGTTTGAAGTGTGCGAGATAGAAGAATTCCAAAGTTTGAAGCTCCTTGTTGTTTAGACAATTCCTTTGAGCGAAACGATGTATACAAAAGAGAGTCTATATTTGTGAGAAACCTTGAGGAGGTGTGATAGAACATCTACACTGTGGAATCAAGGAAAAGCTATGCTGTAACTTCTCTTTTGTTCATAGTGAAACCCAGCCGGTGGGCTGTCAGTGCGGAAGAGTGGACGTAGGCTTGGAATAAGCTGAACCACTATAAACCTTGTGTTCAATTTTCTCTTCCTTACTCTCTTTACTTTGATCGTACTTCATTTTGTTAATCAATAGAGAACTTCCTTTCTATTGGTTGCCTAGAATTGCTTCCGTATCTTGATAAATTGTTTGTGCACCTATTCACCCCCTCTAGGTGCTTATACTAGCTATCTCAATTGGTATCAGAGCTCGTGTACTCACTTTGTTTGAAGTGTTTTACTTCAAAGTTAAAGATCCATGGCTAGTATGTTGGCTCCAGGGCCGATAGAAGGGCAAAGCAACACCAGACCGCCTTACTTTGATGGAAAGAACTACAACATATAGAAAAACAAGATGAATGCATTCTTAAGATCAAAGGATCCTCTGGAATGGGATGTTGTAGAAAAAGGAATCATTCCAAAAGCTGCATCTGTCTCATAAAGAGGAAAATACACTGTTGAGTCTAGCGAAATGACTCAGGAAGAGATAATCAAGAGACAAGCTCTTGATGCAAAAGCAATCTATTCTTTATATTGTGCTTTATCACCTACTGAATATAACAGAATATCTTCTTGTGATACAGCCAAAGAAGTTTGGGATAGATTACACATTACTTATGAAGGAACCGATCGAGTAAAAGAGACTAGAATCAACATTCTTCTCGGTCAATACGAAGCCTTCAGAATGAAAACGGGAGAATCTATAACTGACATGTTTAGTCGTTTTACAAAAATCGTTAATAGTCTTGAAAATCAAGGTCAACCAATTTATGATCCCATGAAAGTAAACAAGCTACTGCGTGGACTCTCCAAAGATTGGAATCACATAAAGACCTCAATCAGAGAGACCCAAAGAATCATGCCACTGTCTATCGATGAGTTGTTTGGGACCCTTCAGTCTTAGGAAGTGGAACAAATCAATGAAGACGAAGATCCTAAAAGTAAGAAATCTATTGCATTAAAATCTAATGATGATTATGATGTAACAGATTCTGAAGACGACATGGATGATGAAGAACTTGCTCTCATGATAAGAAGATTCAGAAAGCTGAACAGAAAAGGAAGAAGATTCAATTCAAAGAAACAAAGTCTTCAAAAGCAACAGACCAAGTCTACTGAAGATGATGAATCAAACAAAGATGTAGTATACTTTGAATGTAAGAAAAAGGGACACATCAAACCTAACTATCCTCTTCTGAGGAAGAAGAAAGGAAAAACTGAAAAATATCGAAAAGCTCTCAAAGCTGAAACCTGGAGTGATACGGAGTGCGAAGATAGTGATGATGATTATGCCAATATATGTCTAATGGCACAATCAGATTCAGAATCAAACTCCGAAACAGATTCAGATTCAGAAAGTGAATTCGAGGTAAGTAACTTCAAAATTCCTATTAGAGTTTCAAAATACATTAATGAACTATGTTTTAGTATTAAGACTTCTCTTAAAAGAATTTCCGAACTTAAAAAAGAAAATACTGCTTTAAAACAACAAGAGAATGTTTTGGAAGAAAAAGTGAAATGCTTAGACCAGGATATTTCTTCTCTCAAAGAAAGTGAAAATAATATTTTAAAAGAAAATGCATTATTGAAAAATGATATCTCAAATATTTCCAAAAGATTTTCTCTAGGATCTGAAAAACTGGAAAAAGTACTTTCTGTTCAAAGACCTTATTTCAATAAATCTGGTTTGGGAATGACTGCTGAAACCATTTCTTTAATCTATTTTCCTAAAGTGAAAGAAAGAATCAAACAAAGACCCACAAGAAATGCTTACAAAAATCATTTTAAAAGGACCTTTGTAAAACCAGTAGGCCGCAATGCTCTTAGATGTTCAAAATGCAATAGTGCATATCATTTTGAGATAGAATGTCCTATGGTTTGGAGACATGTCAATAAAATTTGGGCAAAAACCACATAACAGACTAACTCAAAAAAACCCAAGAAAATATGGGTACCAAAGAAAGCTTGAGTTTCTTTTTAAATACAGGTCACTATCAAGAAAAATGTGAAATGGTACCTGGATAGTGGATGCTTGAGACACATGACAGAAGATTCAAATTACTTCATAAAGCTTGTTCAAGTGAATGGTGAAAAAGTCTCATTTTGAGGAAACAGCAAAGGAAAAATGGTGGGATTTGGAACTGTAAAGATTGGGAATCTTACGATAAGCAATGTTTCTTTAGTTGAAGGGCTCAACTTTCAAGAGGGTATTTGTTCAGGAACCAGTAAAGACTCTACTCAGTCATTCATGGGTCGAAGACATGGAAATATCTACCTCTTGGAAGTGAAATCAGATGAATCGCAATGTCTAATCTCAATCCAAGACGAAGCAAGCTTATGGCACAAAAAGCTTGGGCATATTAACATGAAGCAGATAGCCAAAATCTCAGCAAAGAAGCTTGTTCGTGGTCTATCCAATTTATCATACCAAAAGTCTGATCTATGTACACCATGTATACTGGGAAAACAGGTAAGAAATTCCTTTAAACCAATAAATCAAGTTTCCACCAACCGTGTATTGCAGCTCTTGCATATGGATCTCTTTGGACCAACAAGAACGCAGAGCATTGGAGGTAAGAAATATTGCCTAGTAATTATGGATGACTACTCACGATTTACTTGGGTATATTTCTTGGCAAGTAAGTCTGAAACTTTCTCTTACTTTGAAAATTTGCTAAGAATGTTCAAAATGAAAAGGGGTATGTCATTTCAAGTATAAAAACAGACCATGGAGGTGAATTTGAAAATCAAGATTTTGCAAAATTTTGTGATGAATATGGTTTTCAGCATTTGTTCTCCTCTTCATATACTCCAGAACAAAATGGAGTTGTGGAAAGGAAGAATAGATCTCTTCAAGAAATGGCTAGAACTCTTTTAATTGAAAGCAATATCTCTTTACGATTTTGGGCTGGAGCAGTTTCAACATCATGTTATATTATCAATAGAGTTTTTCTATGGCCTATTCTAGATAAACCCCTTATGAACTATTCAAAGAAAAGAAGCCCATTGTTTCATATTTTCATATATTCATATGCAAATGTTTCATATTGAAAAATGTAAATGATTGAGTTGGTAAGTTTGAAGAAAAGTCAGATGAATGTATCTTCCTTGGATATTCAACCACAAGCAAAGCGTATAGAGTCTACAACAAGAAGACTCAAACTGTGAAAGAATCAATGAATGTCAAATTCCAAGATTCTATACAAAATGAATCTATTCAGACTCATCTTGAAGAGACTGAACCTGCTCCAGACTCTACAAAGTCTAAATCACAATAAGCAGCTCAGACCTTGAAGGACCAGCAACAAGTGACTATTCAAGATTCAAGTGAAAGAAGTGACCATCAATCTGATAAATTAACAAGCAACTGGAAACATAAGTCCAGTCATCCCAAAGATCTTATTATTGGCGACATCAATGAAGGAATTCGAAAAAGATCCAAAAGGTGAGAAGAGTTTAGTGCTATGGCTCTTATTTCTGAAATAGAACCCAAAAGCATAGAAGAAGCCTTATCCGATGAGAGATGGATTGAAGCTATGCAAGAAGAACTCAGACAATTCAGAATTAATGATGTCTGGGAGCTGACTCCTAAACCAAAAGGTAAATAAATTGTTGGAGCTAAATGGGTTTTCAAGAACAAGATGGACAAAAAAGGAAAAGTCATAAGAAACAAGGCTAGACTCGTGGCCAAGGGATACACACAAGAAGAAGGGATCGACTATGACGAGACTTATGCACCGGTAGCAAGGTTAGAAGCAATTCATTTATTACTTGCATTTGCTTGTCATGAGAATTTCAGGTTATTCCAAATGGATGTCAAAAGTCCTTCCTAAATAGATTCATCCATGATGAAGTTTATGTGGAACAACCACCTGGGTTTGAAGACCCAAGGAAACCAGACTCAGTATTCAGACTCAAAAAGGCCTTATATGGCTTAAAGCAAGCACCTCGAGCTTGGCACGACAGACTAAGTAAGTTTTTAATTCGAAATGGTTTTGTTAAAGGTAAAGTAGACACTACTCTTTTTATTAAAAGAGAAAGCAAGAGTTTTCTGCTTGTTCAAATATATGTCGATGATATTATCTTTGGATCCTCTAATGAAAGTCTGTGCAAGAAATTCTCTAAGACTATGAAGGACGAATTTGAAATGAGCATGATGGGTGAGTTAACCTTCTTTCTTGGACTTCAAATAAAACAACTGAAGGAAGGAACTTTCATTCATCAAGAAAAGTATGCAAATGATCTTGTCAAAAAGTTTGGACTGGACAATTGCAAAAAGGCTGACATACCAATGTCAAGTTCCTTAAAGATAGACAAAGATGAAGGAGGAAAGAAAGTCGACCAAAAGTTATAAAGGAGTATCATCGGTTCACTTCTTTATCTTACTACTTCTAGACCTGACATTTTGTTTAGTGTTTGCATTTGTACCAGATTTCAATCAGACCCAAAAGAATCTCATTTAAATGCAGCAAAGAGTATTATCAAATATATTTCATCAAATTCAAGCTTTGGTCTCTGGTATCCAAAAAGGGGAGACTTTACTCTTCTTGGATATTCAAACACAGACCTTGCTGGATGCAGAGTTGATAGAAAGAACACCTCGGGTACATGTCAATTACTTGGAGGTAGGACAGTGTCTTGGTTTTCAAGAAAGCAAAGTACAGTCGCTCTCTTTATAGCAGAAGCAGAATATATAGCTCTCGGAAGTTGTTGTTCACAAATTCTGTGGATAAAACAACAGCTAAGAGACTTTGGAATTGAAGACTCATGCACGGAGATTAATTGCGACAACACCAGCGGTATCAATCTCACCAAAAATCCAATTCTTCACTCAAGAGCAAAGCATATAGAGATTCGACATCACTTTATTAGAGACCAT
Source organism: Eucalyptus melliodora (assembly GCA_004368105.4). NCBI lineage: Eukaryota > Viridiplantae > Streptophyta > Magnoliopsida > Myrtales > Myrtaceae > Eucalyptus > Eucalyptus melliodora. The sequence continues at coordinate 7,018,831 of CM023411.3, forward strand.
GTTCAAAATGGAAATGTTTTAATTCAATTTGTTGATTCAAAGAATCAACTGGCGGATATATTTACAAAGCCTTTGGAGAAAAATCAATTTGAAACTATCCGTTCCAAACTCAACATTTTGAGGTATGAGGAAATTAAAGTCTAAAGACTATCAGACTCAGACATACAAGACTTTGACTGTAAGTAATTCTCTCTCTATCTCTCTCGAATCTTATCTTGAAGAGGTACGATCGTCAAACTGTGTTTAATTATTGCTATATTTAATCGACGCATCGTTTCCTTTTCAAAAAGGAAGGTATTTTTGAAATGACTATTTTCGCGGAAAAAGGACAGTTATTTTGAAAATGCATCTTTTTATTTTCCTTTGTGACGGTTCGTATACCTCTCTTTTTAACCGATCGTGCACTGTTGATTTCCCTTCACTTTACTCTCAAAAACCCTAGAAAGCATCGATCTTCCATTCCCGTTTTCTTCCCTTGTTTAATCTTCAAAAAAGTAGTCATCTTTCTTAGGAAAGTCAAGTAAGGAATCTTCCAAAAACTGAGAAAGATGTCATCTTCAAGAAAGTCTTCGAGAATCGCAAGCAGGGGACCACGGCGAATGAATGAGGGGCCTACGCACTTCGATCTCACCGAAGAAGAAGTGTCTCCAAATCAGCAGCAGAGACCACAACATTCTCAGCAGCGTCATTCTCCTCCATATAGTCCTCAAGGCGTTGATCACCAACAAGAGGAAGAAATCATTGAGGATGCAGACCCTATAAGAGTTCAAAAGCCTGCCTTTATTTATAAGTTGTATCGTGCTTTAAAAGGGACTCGTACTCCTTTGAACTATGTCGATGATTTTCTTAAAGACAAAGGATATGGCAATGAATATATCTTTTTGCGAAAAATGGAAAGTTTGGGAATTGCTCGTAAAAGGGTGGCAGAGGAAACCCTTGCGAATATTCCAAGTGATCCTCGTGATTGGGGAGTGAATCCTGTAGATGGGAATGATGATGATAAACTGTACAGCTAATTTCAACCGAGAATGGGTGTTGCGGTTGAAAATCGAGGAAAAAAGGGAGACTTGTTCAGATCAAAGGAACAAAAGGATTTGTACTCAAAATTGCTGAAGCGTGGGGTGATAAGCCCTAGGAGTGTGGATTTTGATTTTCTGGATGCTGTGAATGTGAACTTGAGGGAAAAGTTCGGTTATCTTCAACTTGAAAAGTTCTGCTCCGACACTATAGAGGCCTATGCTGAACTAACCGCATATTTCTATTCAATTCTTAGCTTCTTGGATGCGAATAGATTCTCTTTTAACGTCAAAGATCAAGACTTTGTTGTGGATATGGATATGCTGGTAGATGTGTTAGGAGTTGAAAGAGGAAGATATCAACCGATCAAAGTTTCTATTGCTCGTGCTACATTGAAACTTGTTAAGGACGGGAGAACAGAGGAAAAGATTTCCTACTTAAGGATGAGTGCGTTCAATATCATGCTTCACAAGATTGTGATCAATTGCCTCCGACCAAAATCAACTTCCAAGACTGATGTTTCAAGTTCAGAGGCAAAGCTGATGTATGCCATCCTCACTGGGAAAAGGTTTTCTCTTCCTCACACTATTATGTTCCACATGTATAGAGCCATGATGAAGGACATAGGTCAACTTCCTTACCCAAGTCGTGTGACGAAGTTATTCAAACATCTGAACATTCAGCCTCTGCAAATTTTTTGTGTTCGATCGTGCGATCATATGGTGGTAGGACTGAAAATGGTGACCAAAATACGTCTGAAGGAATTGAACAAGGCGTTGGAGAAATTTAAGGAGAAGACTCCAGTCAAAGCTCATCAACCCTCTTCTTCATCAAAACAAAAAGGAAAGGAGCCCTTAGTTGCTTCAAGAACAAAAAGAAGAGCTCTTATTGTTGAAGATGAAGATGATGATGATGAAAACCTCACCATTTCTACAATGGCTTTGAAGAATTTAAGTCGTTCTGTTCCAAAGAAAGAATCGGAACAAATGACGAAAGCACCAGAGGAGAAGGAAGCAGAGGAGAAGGGAGAAGAAGAAAGAGAAGCTGAAAAGGAAAGAGCTGAGAAAGAAGAGGAGAAAAGAGAAGAAGGAGAACCTGAGGAACACTCTTCTCCACCTGAAGGCATGGAAACAGGGGGAGATCAAGAGAAAAGAGGGAAGTCCTCATATCCTGATGCAAGTGAGGGAGTCAGTCGCTCTCCTGCAGACCCAGAGGACATTTATGCCTCTCAATTTCCAGAGGAAGGTCATGAAGTTTCATCGCCAAACCTGCGTGATTATGCTGATCTACCATCGTTTGCATTTACTCCATTAGATCGGGCCGAAGCAAGTACTCAGACTGATAATGCAGCAGATTTTCGCAGAATCATGGATATTCTCTTGGAGATGCGAGGACAAATCTATGCTCTGGGATGCGAGGTTCAAAACTTGCAAAATGCGGGTCAAGTTTCTTCATGTTCATTGAATGATCAGATCCAAGCCCTCACTGTTCAGATTTAGGCCAATGCCAAGGGTGAGGAGATTGCACAACTGAAGGAAGACTTGAAAAGGCTGGAAGGCATTGTTCAGTCTATGGGAGATTTCCAGCTTGTCCGCGTTTTCAAGCAATCTTGACTTTATTCCATTTTCATCTCAACCTTTTTAATGCTGACAAAAAGGGGGAGAGATGCAAGATTTGAACAATTTGACTTTTAATCGTGTGGTTTGTTGGACTGTGTGGATTGTTGGATTTTGTTGGATTGTTTTGATGTTTAACTCTGTTTGACTTTGTTTTTGTGTCTGGATGAGAACTGAACTAGACTTGGACTTGACTGCTTCTATTAACTACTATTGATATCTTATGGATGGCTTTATCGCATACTAGACTAACCTATTTTCTGTGGTTGCAGATTCTAGTGTTATTCATTTAGCCATTTATCTCTATAAGATATGTATATGTGTTTGAGAAATGTTTTGCAGGTCAAAGTTGTCCAAATCTGCATGAAAGTTTTGTCACCATCAAAAAGGGGGAGATTGTTGGAGAAATCTTCTTGAAGTGTTTTGAAGCTGACAAAACGTTTCCATCAGTCTAGTTTGAAGGTTTGCAGACTCTGTTATTTAAGTCTGAAGACCTCCGGACAGCCAGACTCAAAACTCAAAGTCTATCCTCATTGATAATCTCTAATCCGTTGAAGAAAGGTTATCCAGAACTGGATGTTTCATTAAGGATATGACCTTATCGACTAGAGAAGATCTCTTGGCTGGAAAAGACATAACGAAATCCTTTGATTGATCGAGATTGACTCGAAGATTAAGGATCCGATGATTGCCTAAATATTCTTGGAATGTTCTACTTATGGAAACCGAGATCCAGATTGTATGGGCGAACATGATTGATGGGCTATCGACACATTCCTTTAATAGCTCGAATAATCTTCCTAATTGATTCTGTCCAACGGGTAGATTTGAGGAATTCCTTTGGTAAGTGACAACGGGTATGATGGCATAAAGGAGTATATAAGGAAGACGTTCTAAGTTGTTCGAAGTGTGCGAGATAGAAGAATTCCAAAGTCTGAAACTCCTTGTTGTTTACATAATTCCTTTGAGCGAAACGTTGTATACAAAAGAGAGTCTATATTTGTGAGAAACCTTGAGGAGGTGTGATAGAACATCTACATTGTGGAATCAAGGAAAAGATGTGTTGTAACTACTCTTTTGTTCATAGTGAAACCTAGTCGGTGGGCTGTCAGTGTGGAAGAGTGGACGTAGGCTTGGAATAAGCCGAACCACTATAAACCTTGTGTTCAATTTTCTCTTCCTTACTCTCTTTACTTTGATCGTACTTCATTTTGTTAATCAATAGAGAACTTCCTTTCTATTGGTTACCTAGAATTGCTTCCGTATCTTGATAAATTGTTTGTGCACCTATTCACCCCCTCTAGGTGCTTATACTAGCTATCTCAGACGTAAATCCAGAAAATTCACAATGCCTTATTTCTATTCAAGATGAAGCAAGTCTCTGGCATTGAAAGCTTGGTCATATAAATATGAAACAGATTGTCAAAATTTCTTTTAAGAAGCTAGTTCGAGGGCTCCCTAATTTGGCTTATTAGAAGTCTGAGTTATGCACTCCTTGTGTCTTAGGAAAATAGGTCATAAGTTCTTTTAAACTAGTAAATCACATTTCTACCAGTCGTGTTTTGCAGCTTCTTCATGTGGATCTTTTTGGACCAATAAGAACTTAGAGTCTTGGCGGAAAGAAATATTGTCTAGTAATCATGGATGATTATTCACGTTTCACTTGAGTATTCTTTTTGGCAAATAAGTCTAAAACTTTTTCATATTTTTCAAAGTTTGCCAAGAAAGTTCAGAATATGAAAGGTTATGATATTTCAAGCATAAGAACAGATCGTGGAGGTGAGTTTGAAAATCAGGACTTTGCAAACTTCTGTGATGAATCTGGTTTTCAACATGTTTTCTCTTCTTCATATACTCTAGAACAAAATGGGGTATAGAAAGGAAAAACATATCTTTACGGGAGATGGCTAGAACTCTATTGATAAAAAGCAAAATATCCTCTTGATTTTGGGCAGAAGCAGTCTACTGCCAGTTATATAATCAATAGGGTATTTTTAAGGCCTATCCTAGAGAAGACTCTCTATGCAGTATATAAAGGAAAAAAGCCAAATGTTTCATACTTTCATGTTTTTAGTTGTAAGTACTTTATTTTGAAGAATGCGAATGATCGATTTGGAAAGTTCGAAGAAAAATTGGATGAAGGAATTTTTCTTGGCTATTTATTGTCAAGCAAAGCTTATAGGGTCTTTAATAAGAAGACTCAATCTGTAGAAGAATCTATGAACGTCAAGTTTTAGGATAGTGTGTAGAATCAACCAGATCAGATTCACCTTGAAGAGTCTGAACTAGTTCCAAACTTAATAAAGTCTATTTCCCCCGAAAAGGTTCAATCTTCTAGAGTACAGCAACAAGTTGAACAAGAAGATTCAAAAGGAATAGAGGATTGGAAAATTGTAAGAGGTCTTATCAAGAAATTTGGATTGGAAAATTGTATGAGGACAGAAACTCCCATGTCAAGTTCACCAAAACTCGACAAGGATAGAGGAGGAAATAAAGTAGATCAGAAACTATACAAAAGCATGATCGATTCTCTTCTTTACTTCACTACCTCTAAACCTGACATTTTATTCAGTGTGTGTATCTATACTAGATTTCAATCTTATCCAAAAGAATTTTATCGAAGTGCTGTTAAACGAATCATTAAATATGTTGCAACTTTTCCAAAGCTGGGTCTATGGTATCTAAAAGAATGAGACTTTACTTAGTTATTCTGACACTAACTTAGCCGGTTGTAGAGTCGACAGAAAGACCACATCTGGCACTTGTAAACTGTTAGGACAAATTGTCACGCCCCAATCCTCTGAGCACGTGCCCATCCCAGCTTGGTCAATTAAAAAGTAACGCCCAGAATGCATCGCTGACTCATTCTTTTTTACTTTGCATACAGAAGCAAATAAAGAATCCCCAGACAATAAATAGATGGGATAGAAAAGTAAGGCCATAATTTTTGCAAACCAACATCACAACACACTTATATATATATATATAGACACACACACACACACACACACACACACACACACATAACAAACCCAATCATATATATACATCACAAGCCGAACCATAAATATATACATAAGGTCTGCAAAACAGGGGGTTTCAAACAACTATCGCTCCTCATCCTCCTCTTCATCTTCCTCCAAACTCCAACTGAAGCCTACAACTAAATACACCGGGGATCCTAGATCTGACATGTCCGACTCCACATCAATCACCGAACCTCCTGGAGGATCTGCTGTACCTTTCCTGAACGCAACCTCCAGCACATACAAAGGTACCTCAGATTCTGGTATGGGGCCCTCTCTTAGTCCATTACAATCCTGATGGTACCATGCCTTCTATTGATGGGGCACTTTTTTGGGTAAACCCGCATCAACCCAAACCACGGACTTTAAAAGTTTGTATTCTAATCCCCCAAGGTGCCCATAGATCGGAATATAGTACTTCTATTCTATAATCTTCTTGGGTTACCCAAAATGCTTGGGAGGAGCTGCCATCTATGGACCTAAAATGTTATCCCACAATGAGGTGAGACGACATCTCGGCAAATTCAACCCCCTAAGGCTCGACTAGAAAGAAAATACCCTAAGTGTTGCCTAAGCACAAACACGAGTCAAAGAACTTACCTTGGCCTCAATTCCTTCCTGCAAGTTAATATAACTCAAATAATCATCCAATCAATCACTTCATAGATCAATTCATCCAAATGGATCGAATCATCGATCAATTGACTCAGTCAATTTCATGTCATCTAGACAATTCCCCGGTCATCTCAATCAATAATATCTATAAAGTCCTATCAAATCCAGGATTGTTCACTCTAAGCTAAAAATAGATAGTATACCTCGCACTAAGCTAATAAGGTTGAGGTATATTGCTCGCACTAAGCTAACATATCGAGGCCTGCAGGTTGATATAGTATGCCGGTATACTACTCTCACTAAGTTGACATATTGCCAGCAAGCTAATATAGTATACCCCTAATGCTCACTCTAAGCTGATAAAGTGTACTGCTTGTGCTAACTAATTTATCGAGGCCCTCAGACTAATATAGTACACTATTCTCACCAACTGAGAATTTCACCAATTTTATCATATCCGATAAAATAATCGTGTGTGGGTACACAATCGGCCTTAGCCAAAATACAACATTTTCACCTTTGAAAATCCCATTAATATCAACAGTCCACAAAACATTTTTGGCATTGTCAACTGATGCCCGATGATTTTCCAATTAATTATTGAAATTAAATAAATTTGGGATAAAATCTCAAAATCACAAATCACACTCAATTTGCATAAAATAACAGTCAATTAAATAAACAGATTACACCACTGCAATAACCATGAAATTCCAGTCACCGACTATCGAGGTCTAATTTCTGGAAAATAAATAAATAAATAATTAATTACAAAAATTAATTATTAAATGCCAAAAATGCTCACTTAAGCCCGTAAAGCCTAATTAAAAGCCGAGACATGCCTGAAAAATTTCCGAACCACTCTAGATAAATATTAGAGCTTGTCTAGGCCCTAATTACACTACTCTAACCACCTAACATGCAATATCGGTCAATTAATTCACTAATCTACTCTAACTATCCACCTAATCAATACTTAATTTATACTAATCAACCCTTAAACGCCATTAACTTACTAAGCAGGGATTAGTGAGTTAAACTCACTGGATTAACGATCCGCTCAGATCAAAACGACGGGGACGCGGCGAGGGTCGGGAAACTTCAAAGTGGGCTCGCCAAACGAGGTTGGGAACAGCCCAAACAGTGGTTGTGATACCTAGGGGCTTCGGTTCTAAGGTGGTATTGATCTTGGCCGAGAAAGGTGGATCAGTCGGCTGGTTGAGGCGAAAATCGGTGAAGACGAGTGGCGGTTGCAACTGCAAGTCCAAGCGAGGCTGGTCGGCGACGAGCCGAGCTCCGATGGCCATGAGGGAGGCTTGGGGACGTAGCTGGAGCGGAGACGATTTTTTTGAACAAAAACGACCCTACCTCAACTTTTCCACCAAAATCTCGGTTTGCAGAAAAAATCTTCGAAGATTGAGTTGACATGTCACGCTCTAATCCTCGGGCACGCACCCATCCCTCACTGTTCGATTAATTAGTGACGTCTCAGGACACATTACCGACCCATTCATTTTAATACGCATGCGAAAGTAAATATAAAATCCCCAGACAATAAAACAATGGGATACGAAAGTAGGACCATGATTTTCGAATCAGTACAAGCCTTTTTATAAACAATTGGTTTATATAAAATGCTAGGCTGTTTACAAAAATATCGGCTCAACGAAAAGGGAACTTTCCTATGACCAATTAGTTAGATATGTTCACTAATCCTTCGATCTCTACCTACTCAAACTCCGGGGCATTGGGTCCTCCACAATTGCCATCTAAGGACCTGAAAATGATTATACAATAACTAGTGAGACGATGTCTCAGCAAGTTCAACCCCCTAAGACCCAACTAGGAAGCAAATACGCCATGAGGGCTGCTTAGGTACAATCACGAGTTAGAGGACTTAACTTGGCATCAGTTCCTTCCATCAAATCATACAATTCATAATCTCATCGAGTCACATCAACTAATTTTCTCATTCAATCAGATTGAATCATCGATCAATCGACTCAGTCGATTCTATGTCAACATGACCATTCCCTAGTCATCTCAATCAATACTATCTATGAGAACAACCATACCTAGGACTGCTTACTATAAGCCGATAGTAGATACTATAGCTTGCTAGAAGCTGCCTCAATATCAATATAGTATACCATAGCTCACTAGAAACCGCCGCAATTATACTCATATAGTATACTATAGCTCACTAAAAACTGCCACAATTATACTCATATAGTATACTATAGCTACCAAAAGCTGCCGCAATTACACTCATATAGTATACTATAGCTTACCAGAAGCTGCCGCAATTATATTCATATAGTATACTATAACTCAACAGAAGTTGCTGCAATTATTAGTCTAACCATCTAACCATTTCTCCATTTTTATCATACCTGATAAAAATACTCGTATGTGGGTACACAGTTGGCCTTAGCCAAAATACAATAATTTCCTTTCCATAAATCCCACCATTTTATATAATCCAACCAAAATATTTTTGGTGTTGTAAACCGACGCTCGGTTATTTTCCAATTAATTACTGAAATTAAATAAATTTAGGAATAAATTCCAAAAATACAAATCATTCATAATCAGCACAAATTAAAGCTCAATTAAATAAACAGATCGCACCATAGCCATCAGCATAAAATTCCGGTCACCGACTATTCCAGTCTAATTTTCGGAAAATAATTAATTAATTAAATAATTATGGAAATTAATTATTAAATACTAAAAATAGCGACTTAGGCCCGTAAAGCCTAATCGAAAGCCAAGACGGACCCGGAAAATTTTCGAATCACTCTAGATAAATATAAGAGCTTGTTTAGGCCTTAATTGCACTAACTATCCACCTAACATGCATCGATAATTAATTAAATTCACTAATCAAATCTAACAAACCACCTAATCCTAGCTTAATCTAAACTAATCAACCTTTAAATGTCATTAACTTACTAAGCGAGGATTAGTGAGTTAAACTCACTTGTTTATCAAACCGCTCGGTTCAAATCGATGGGACGCGATGGGGCTCGATCTTCTTCAAAACGGCGACACCAACAGGGTACAGATCGGGCCCGAAAATTGGCCCGTAAAGCTCACGATTTTCTGCTCGGGTTCCCTGGCTAATGGGCTGCTTCGAGCTGGCTGATCTCACGGAGAGGACTTCGAACTTCGGTGAGTTGGTTTCGGTGGTGAAGCAACATTGACCAAGACTCATGGTGTTGAAGACGCGTGGCTGATGGCACGGACGAAGTTCTAGCGCACGAAGAAGGGAATGGTATCATTGAAGGGGGGTGAAGGAAAATGCAGAGGAAGACCGAAGGAGTTAGGGGCTGTATCGAAGGAAAAGAAAGGGGGGAAAGGGGATAAAGGAGAGAGGAGATAGGATTGAAAGAAAAGTTAAAGATGTAAAGGGAGGAAAGTGAGACACGGCAGAGAGAGAGAGAGAGAGAATGTTGGTTTGGGGGGGTGAGTCGCGCGAGTGAGAGAGAGAGAGAGAGAGAAAGAAGACTGTGCGCCCATAGGGGGGAAGGAAAAATAATGAGAAAACTAAAAGAAAATCCTATAACCAAAATTTCTTAGTCCCACTTGCTCTTGTTTAGTCCAATTCAGTCCCCAAAATCCCCATGCTAAAGCACTTGATCCTCACTTGCTTTCTTACACCAAATTTCCCTCAAACAACAAATCTTGGGCAACAAAAACGGCCATTTTCTTCAATTCCGAATTCTAATTCATTTTTCTCGGAATATGATTTTCTAAACAAACTTATCCGATTGAGGTCTAATTTGTTGAGGAAAAAGCCCATAAAATTCCATGTCACTAATTCACTTACACCAGATGCCACAAATTCCTTCAAATTAACCAATCCGAATTTCCGTTCGCTTTTCGAATCGTCCGAATTGATTTTCCGTAAAAATCCCGAAGTCACCGAAAATTTCTCGAAAGATGAGTCGACGTTCCTAAAATTACCCGTGATATGACAGGACTTTCAATTTTTGAAATCGATTTCAAATTCTCAGTTAATTTCAATCCGACGCGATTTTAGCGTGACCTAGGCTACTGGATAGTTTTTAGAAATTTTTAGTGCAAATGACTCGTGGTCAATTTTCTTCGAGCCACAATGAACCCATTCGATACATTGGCGACTCTCGATAGTCGTGGAAATCTTGAGGTTTCAAATACAAACACATGGTACCAAAACGACAGAAAAATCAGTCTAGTGCCGATTGACAAGAATTTTGCAATTTAGTGGAATCACCCACGTTTGACCACATATCTCAGTCAAACCGACCTATCTCTGATTTTTAATCGATCTTTACTGTGTCGTAATGATCTCGGCAGATGAGCACGAATGAGTAGTCGATTCCTGGTCAAATTCTCAAGTCTATTGCATTAAAATTTCTTAATGGCTTTTCCGGAAAGTCTAGTTATCTCGTGAGTGACCATCTTAGAGAAAAGCACTATAGTCGCATTGATGAATGGCCCGATTCATTCAATCGAAATCAGAACTGAATTTTCAGGATGTCACACGACATTCCTAAAATGACTCAGGACATGACAGAACTTTCAATTTCTGAAATCGGATTCAAATTCACGGTTAATTTAAATCTAGCACGATTTTAGCATAACCTAGGCTACCGAGTAGCTTTCAGAAATTTTTATTGCAGATGACTCGTGCTCGATTTTCTTCGAGTTACAATGAACCTCTTCGACACATTGGTGACTCTCAGTAGTCATGAAAATCTTGAGGATTCGAATACGGACATAGGGTACCAAAACGACAAAAAAATCAGTCTATTGCCGATCGACGAGAATTTGGCAATTTAATGGAATCACCCATGCTTAACCACACATCTCAATCAAATTGACCTATCTCTGATCCCTGATCGATTTTTTTAACTATGCTATAATGGCCTCTGCAGACGAGCACAGTCAAGTAGCCGATTCCTGGTCAAATTCCCAGGGTTTATTGCATTAAAATCTCTTATTGACTTTCCCAGATAGTCTAGTTATCTCGAGAGTGATCAATTCTGAGAATAGCACTATAGAAGCATCGATGAAAGGCTCGATTAATTTATTTGAAAGCATAACTAAAAAATCCAGGATGTCACACAAATGCTGGTATCTTGGTTCTCAAGGAAACAAAGTACGGTGGCATTATCTACAGCAGAAGCAGAATATGTTGCTCTTGGGAGTTGTTGTTCTCAAATTCTATGGATAAGACAACAACTAAGAGACTTTTGAATAGAAGAATCCTGCATAGAGATCAGATGCGACAACACAAGTGCTATCAACCTTACTAGAGACCCATTCTTCACTCAAAAGCAAAGAACATCGAGATTCGTCATCATTTCATAAGAGATCATGTCTAGAATGGTGAGATTATGGTTTAATTTATTGATTCAAAGAATCAACTGGTAGATATCTTCACAAAACCATTGGAGAAGAGCTTATTTGATTCAATTTGCAGCAAGCTGAATATGCAAATTTTCTCCAATCCAAGTCTTTTATTTTTAGTATGTAAAAACTGAATAGGTATGATTATATTTGAACCATCACTTGACTATTTTATTTTTAGAAATTACTATTTTATTGTTAAAATTCAAATTTCAAATTTTTGGCAGTTACCTTTTTAAATTTGTTCTAAAAAGGCATTTTTCTTTGTGACGATTCATTTACCTCTTTTCGATTTCCTTAAATACTTCAGAATATTCCCTTCAAGCACAACACTTCCAAACCCTAATACCGAATCTCTCTCTCTCTCTCTCTCTCTCTCTCTCTCTCTCTCTCTCTCTCTCTAGATTTTTACTCTCAAAATCTCTCTGCAAGTTTCTTTCTCTCTTTCACTCGAACATGTCGTCGAAATCCTTCAAGTCTGCATCAATGTCATACCAGAGGAAATCTTCTTACATTGCAAGCCACGGTCCTCGGAACATACCTGAAGGACCAACTCACTTTGATCTTATTGGAGAAGATTCTCCATGGAGTTCTCCTTGTCACTCTACAGATGAGGAAGTTACACAAGAAGCGACTCCTATCAGAGTAATGAGGCTTGAGGTACTCTTCAAGCATTATACATTCTTGAAACAGGGTGGAAGTCCAATGACCTTTATCACTGATTTCCTGAAAGATAATGGGTATGGTAACGATGGAAAGACTAAGACTGACGCCAAAAGGAACAGTAGAAAAGGCATTTGTAAATTTTCATTATGATCCTTGTTTTGGGTTAGAAAATCAGCCTGAGAACAAAGATGATGATGAGAGAGTTTTTACAAATTTCCAACCCTGGATGGGTGTGGCTGCTGAGATTCCTAGAGAAAGAATGAAACTTTTTCATTCAAAAGAGCATAAAAGGTTTTATGCTCAAATGTTGAATAGATGAGTGATAAACCTACGCATAGAGGACTTTGACTTTCTGAACTCTATTAAGGTTAACTTGAGGGAAAGGTTAGCCAATCTTCAACTTGAAAAATTTTGTGCAAAAATAGTTGAAGCATATCCTGAATTGACAGCGTATTTTTACTCAAATCTATCTTTTCTGGATTAAACTCATATTTAGTTCACTGTTTATGATAAAGTGTTTGTTGTGGATGTGGATATTCTGGCTGATATTATGGGTGTTGAACGTAGCGGTTTTCTACCCATAAATGTCTGCATCAGTCAAGCTACTCGATTTCTGGTAAAGGACATATTACCGAGTGGGAGTATCACTTACTCTCATATGCCAGCTTCAAATATTTTGCTGTACAAGATTATGATCAATTGCATAAGACCCAAGGCTGCCTCCAAGACTAATGTCTCAAGATTTGAGGCGAAGATAATGTGGGCAATTTGCAATGGAATTCCTTTTTCTCTGCCACATACTATTTGTTTGCATATGTATAGAACTATGATGAAAGAAAAAGGACAACTGCCCTACTCTGCCTTGATAACAAGATTATTTTTAGACACTTTCAGATCCAGTTACCCTCTCATCTTCAATCAAGGACTCTCACTCTTATGGAGATAGGAATGAAGATGATTTCCAAAATGAGACTGAAAGATCTGTCTAAAGCCCTGGATCTTTTGAAGAAGGAATCATCTAGCAAAATCAAGGAAGGATCTATTGCTACAAAGAAGCGAAAAGGAAAGGATGTTGTCCAAAAGACTTCAAAGAAAAAGAAATCTATCCTTCTGCAGGATGAAGAGGAGGAAGATGATGATTTGACAATATCTGTCATTAATTTGCGCAATCTTCAAGGTTCTGCTGATTCTGAAGAGACAGAAGAAGAAGAAGAGAGTGATGCTGAAAGATCAGCAGAAAAGGAGAATGAAAATGAAGATTCTAAAGGAGATACTAGTACAATACCAGTCTCGAATGATACTAAAGAAAACAAGGAAAATGCTACACCTGAAAGAGAGGACACTTAACAAGAAAAGAGATCTAGTGCTAGAAAGGAAAAGGTACAAGAAGATGAAGTCTCATCTCAACCTGAAGGCACCAAAACAGGGGGAGACCATGAGAAAACTCCTTTAACTGCACCTACTGCTAATGATGGCATTAGTAGACCTCATGCAGATGCTGAAGATGTCTTTGCATCTCATTTCCTTGAAGTTGATGTTGAAGAGAAAACTCCGAGTTAGGGTAAGCAACAAACTGCACACGTTCAAGTTGATGTTCCTCTATTTCTAGATACTCCACAAATTCACTTCACTTAAGCTAGTGCTCAAACCGAACCTGATGCAAACTATCCAAGGATAGTAGAACTCCTTTTGGAAATTTAAAGCACATCAATATGCAATGGAGGTTGAGATTCAGAAGCTACATACTGCCTCAAGGTCTACCTCAGATTTTCTAACAGGCAAAGTACAGTCTCTTGATACTTAAGTTCAAACACTGAATCAATAGGCTTTGCAGACTGTAGCCAAGGTAGAGAATGTCTATCATCACTGCCTACAAAAGCTTGAGAAGACAATGCAATCACTGGAGGATTTCCGATTTGTTCACATTCCAAGACAACCCTGAATGACTCCATCTTTTTATATCATTCTTATTCACACTTTTTATTCCTGACTGTCTCCTTCTTTTTTCAGATGACAAAAAGGGGTAGAATGAGAGCAAATGTAAAAGTTCCTGTTTGTCTAAACTTGACCGTTATGTTTATGGTCTGTAGTTAACTTTTGTGGTTATGTTAACTTAAACCTTTATGTTTATGGTCTACTCTTAACTTTTGTGGTTGTTGATTGAACTTTTGAACACTAAATTGTTATGTTATTACAAAACTATTAAGACTAATGTGTTTTTTTTGGGGGGGGGGGGGGGGAGGGATGCAGAATCAATGTCATTTAGTTCTATAATAATATGTTCTTATTATAAGTTATCATGTGCTACTAAAGTGTTGTTTTGCACGATATAAGTTTTAAATCTACATGAAAGTTTTTTCACCATAAAAAATGGGAAGATTGTTGGAGAAAACTCATATTAGATTTTGAAACTGACAAAACTTCTTTGGTTCTATTCTCATTTTCATTATGAGGAATACAAGACTTCTGTGTAACTCTTTCAAAGTCTATCTTACATCAGAAGTCTACCCCACTCTGACGAAGATCCAGACTGAACGTAAGTGAAGAATGAAGACTTAATTAGACTTAGGATTATTTTTCTTCCTTCAAGGCTTTAGTACAAACAAAATATATCTAGCTTCCTAGTTGGAAATCTCACTTACCCTTTTGGATATTATCGTTGAAATCATTCACAAAACGGAAAAATCATTTTTGAAAAGCAAGGTTATTTTGAAAGAATCTACTTATGGAAACCAAGATTCTGATTGTATGGCCGATCAGAATCATCGGACTTTCATCTCAATCTTTAAATGGCTCAAGATCTCCTTGATTGATTATGTCTAATGGGTTGATTGAAGGAATTCCTCTGGAAAGTGCCAACGATTGTAAAGGCATAGAGGAGTATTTAATGAGGTTTTTTGAGTCATTCGACAGAGAGCGTGAAAGCTAGAATTCCAAAGTCCAAAGCTTCTCAAATCACTTGTTCTTCGTCATACAATGCTCAAACTTGTATTTGAAACAGAGAAAAACACTAAAGAGTGACTTAGTGAGAGCAGTAGAAACTATTCACTAAAAAGTCAATGTTATAAGGCTGTGACACTCTTTTTTCAATTCATAGTAAAAACCAGCCAAAAGGCTATTGGTGTGGGAGAGTGGACGTAAGCTTAATCTAAGCCGAACCACTATAAATCTTGTATTCATTTTCTCTTCCCTGAACTCCTTTACTTTATTTGTTGTGATACCATCCTATGTTTCAAAATAGTTGTTAACATTTGAATCCTTCTTCAAAATCAGTTGTTCATCAGACTCAGTTTAAAAGTAAAGTAATTTTACTACATTTCGCAAAATTTGTTTTCACACCTATTCACCTCCCCTCTAGATGTTTATACTAGCGCTTTCAGGGTCAACTAAAGAGCCGTTGAAAGATCTAGATTCGTACAGCAGCAGAATCAGAATAAAGATTTTAGCAAAATAGCTAGAGTGTCTAACAAGTCAATTAGAGATTGCAGCGAGAAGACAGTAGCAGTTACTATTTTTGGTTAGTCTGCAAGAGTCCCAAGAAAGAAACTATATGGGCAATATCTTCTTGGACAGCAGCTCAACGAAAACTCTCCATTGGTCACCTATCTCTCTAAATCAACCTCACCAGATGATTTGAGGAAGAGTATAAAAGGAACCAAGAGAGTGTCCCACAAAAAAGATCAAGTAACCTATATACTATTGTTATTAGTTGAAAGCTTTCTGTCTTATCATTTTGATTGTCATGTTGTTTAAACAATTGTGCTAAGGATTAAGTGTACAAGTATAAGAGCAGCAACTGAATCCAAATAATGTGATCTATCACGTAAAGGATTAGTGCTTATGGATTGTAACCTTTCAAGCTCATCTTGAGGTTGTTAGTCTGAAGAGTGGACGTAAGCTTTTTTCTAGAGCCGAACCACTATAACTCTCTGTGTCACATTTATTTACATACATTGGCATATAGGTAGTTAGTGTTCTCATAAACATCGGGTTAAGGTGATCTTTACTCAGCAGCAATTGATTTCAAAGTTTGAAAACAACCTATTCACCCCCTCTAGGTTGTATTGCTAGCCTCAACAGTTACCTTAGGTTAGTGTATGATGGTCATGCACACATGCCATCATTAATTGCATGGAGGAACATGGCATGGCTTTTGAAGATAGGTGTTATTTGTCTTGATTCTCCTTCCCTTCCTTTTTTAAGGAGAGGGCATCTGGAGATGAATGAAGCAAGAAGTGAGAGCTCAAGAGATAGAGAGGTGGAGCTTAGAGAGAATTATGCGTAGAGTCAAGTCCATCGAGTTGAGTTATTAAACATTGTGAGTATTGGACATATTCTATGGTTGGGAAACACTCAAATATGTGAGTGATCGTAATTATGTAATTCTCCGATTCATTAGTGGATTATTTGCTGGCTCTCCTTGTGAATGTAAATTCTGACAATCGAACTGAACCATGTAAATTTCTTGTGTCATTATTGAAAGTGCTAGTATAAACACTTATAGGGGTGAATAGGTGTCAAAATAGAGTTTGCGAAATGCAGTAAAAACTTTACTTTTAAACTAAGTCTGATAAACAACATACCTTGAAGAAGGATTCAGACTTTAACAACTATTTCGAAACACAGAAAAGTAACAAAGTAAATAAAGTAAAGGAGTTCGGGGAAGAAAAAATGAACACAAGATTTCTAGTGGTTCAGCTTGAATTAAGCCTACGTCCACTCTCCCATGCTGATAGCCTTCTGGCTGGTTTTCACTATGAATCGAAAAAGAGTATTATAGCCTTATATCAATGACTTCGCAGTAAAGAGTCTCTACTACTCTCACAAAGTCACTCCTTCATAATTTATCTCTTTTTCGAATACAAGTTTGAGCACTGTATGAGGAAGAATGAGTGATTTAGGAAGCTTTAGACTTTGGAATTCTTCTTTCATGCACTCTATCAAATGACTTGAAAAACCTCCTTAAATACTCCTTTATGCCTTTATGACCGTTGGCACTTTCAAAATGAATTCTTCCAATCAACCCGTTGGACAGAATCAATCAAGGAGATCTCGAGCCGTTTGAATATTGAGATGAAAGTCCAATGATCTTGGTTGCCCATACAATCAGAATCTTGATTTTAATAAGTAGATTCTTTCCAAATAAACTTGCCTTCCAAAAAATGATTTTTCCGTTCCGTGATTAATTTTAACAATGATATCCAGAACGGTAAGTGAGATTACCAACCAAAAAGCTAGATATATCTTGTTTGTACTGAAGCCTTGAAGGAAGAAAAATAATCATGAGTTTGATGATGTCTTCGTTCTTTACTTGCATTCAGTCTGGGTCTTCGTCAGAGTGTGACAAACTTCTAATGTAAAATAGACTTTGAAAGAATTACACAAAAGTCACGTATTCCTCATAATGAAAATGAGAATAGAACTAGAAAAATTTTGTCAGCTTCAAAATCTAATAGGAGTTTTTTCCAACAATATCCCCATTGTTTATGGCGACAAAAATTTCATGCAGATTTAAAACTTATATCATGCAAAATAACTCTTTAGCAGCACGTGATAACTTATAATAACAGATTATTTATAGAACTGAATGACATAGAATCTGCATCCACAAAAAAACATTAGTCTTAGCAGTTCTGTAATAACATAACAATTTAGAGTTCAAAAGTTCAATCCACTACCATAAAATTTAACTACAAATCATAAGGGTTTAAGTCAACACAACCAAGTTCCAACAAACAGGAATTTTTAAATCTACTCTCATTCTCCCCATTTTTATCATTAGCAAAAAGAAAGCGACAGTCAGAATAAAAAGTGTGAATAAAAATGATATAAAAAGATGGAGTCATTCAGGGTTGTCTTGGAACGCGAACAAGTCGGAAATCCTCCAGTGACTGCATTGTCTCCTCAAGCTTCTCTAGGTACTGATGATAGACATTCTCTACTTTGGCCACAGTCTGCAAAGCCTGTTGATTGAGCATTTGAACTTGAGTATCAAGAGATTGTACCTTGCCTATTAGAAAATCTAAGGTAGACCTTAAGGAAGTATGTAGCTTCCAAATCTCAACCTCCATTGCATAATGATGTGCTTTTATCTCCAAAAGGAGTTCTACTATCCTTTGATAGTTTGCATCAAGTTCAGTTTGAGCACTAGCTTCAGCGAAGTGAATTTGTGAAGTATCCAGAAGTGAAAGAACATCAACTTGAATGCACACAATTTGTTGCTTATCATGACTCAGAGTTTCCTCTTCAACATCAACTTCGGAGAAATGAGATGCAAAGACATCTTCAGCATTTGCAAGAGATCTACTAATGCCATCACTAGCAGCAGGTGTAGTGGGTGAAGTTTTCTCATGTTCTCCCCGTGTTTTGGTGCCTTCAGGTTGAGATGAGAATTCACCTTCTTGTACCTTTTCCTTTCCAGCACTAGATTTATTTTCTTGTTCAATGACCTCTTTTTCGGATGCAATATTTTCCCAATTTTCTTCAGTGTCATCTGATATTGGTATGGTACCAGTGTCTCCTTCAGAATCTTCATCTTCATTCTCCTTTTCTGCTAATCTTTTAGCATCACTGTGGCATCCCAAAATTCATAATGACCTCTAGTTACATTAAAGTCTATGAATAGGTGATGGAAGTATCATCAAGTTATGGCCATTTAATCCATAATTTGCAATAAGATTTATGGCCAAGCTTTTAATGGATAATTATGTGAGAGGAAAGAAAATTCTATCATTGGCCATGTGCATCATAAATTGGAATTTATGGATTTGTCACTACAAGTTTAATGGCCTTATTATTTTTGCACGTTAGGTAATTATTTAAGTAGAAAATGTTAATGGATGATCAAGGTTGGTGCTATAGGACAATTTGATAAAGAAGACTTTGTTCTTGACTGTGAACTTTATAGATTTGATTTTATGGATTAATGTCACAAAGTCTTTTGGCCATTTTATTATGCAATTAGGTATTTATTTAAATGAGAATTAAAATGTATTATTAAAAATTAACTTGGGCCATTTAAGCTTGGACTTTAGGCCCAAGTGTGTTGGCCTAAAGTGGGCCAAGAGGCCCGGCCCATGAAGCCCATTGGGCTGTCAACACATGGAGGGGAGGAGTGAGTAGCCGCATGGCCTCCAAGTGTCTTCGGCAAGGGAGACACTTGTCTCCTTCTTAGGGACAAGTGTCCCCCATGCAAAATAAGAATGCATGCAAATATATATACAACCAAAAAGAGAGAGAGAGAGGGAGTGGTCGGTCTAGGTGCCGAGAGAGGGGAGAGAAAGAGAGAAAGAGAGGAAGAGAGGAAGAGAGAAAGGAGAGGAAGGAGCTCGCCGTTCGTCCGCCCGCATGCCGTCCGTCCGTCGCCGGTGTGCCGTTCATGTGCCGCTGTCCGCTTGATCTTAGAGGCAAGTTGGGATCGGTTTCCACTCTTGCATGTGTGTCTTGCATGTGTGATTTTTTGGTGGTAGATTTCGGATGTTAGGGTAGGCAAAACCGAAGCTAGAATGTGACTTGTTCTTGAGTATGCTTGCTGATTTCGTGAATACCGCCTGACCCAGAAACTTGTGGAGGCTTGCATGCATGTTTCGAGTTGCATTTTGACTTTTATTCCTTCATGAAAGTTGTATCCAACATCTTAAACTATAACATACTAAAATTTGGGATAAAATGGTGGAGATTTAATGGGTCAAAACCTCATCCTACGAAGACACTAGATCTGGAACTGTTTTGCTGACCTTTTGGTAAATTTGTGGTTGCATGTCGATTTTTATCAAGAATATCTCTTCGACTTCTTCATGAAAATTGTAGAGAACATCCTAAATATTAACATATTCAAATTTGAAGTAAAATGAGTAAGTGTAGCCTAGTGAATCGACTTACTTTTGAAGACGGTAAATTTGGACACACGGTACTAGACACCCGAGACTTCATGGACCCATATGGTAACAATACCCAAGCCTAGTTGTAGGGGAGTTCTTTAAGTAAAACGTATCCAAATTTCAGAAGAAACGAAGAAGAATAAGTGGGTAAAAACTCGATATTTCGGTGCTAGAACCAGATGCTTCGGATGACTATAGAAAATTATCTAGAATGAATCTGGCCTAGAAGTCTGCATGAAAAATATACTTTAGTGTCTTATATATAACCTGATAAAATTTCATAATTTTCAGAGGTTGTTTAGGTATTTTAATCGAATTATTTCAAAAACTGCACATTCTGTTCCTATCCGAAATTGCATGCTGTATTTGTGTGAAGTATATCTTTTGTGTGGAACTCTATTGGGCATGTGCTTTTCATGAAATTGTTATCTTATTTACTTGTCTATCACATGCCTTGATTTCATGATTTTTGAGAAGCATATGGATATTTAATTTAAATGTTTTCTAAAATGATACATGCTGGAATTTTGTAAACTTCGAAATGGCATGAAATATGGACTATTTTAAATTGCATGGACTTCATGAATTGTATTGTTATGAGTGATTGTGCCTTGCTGCATGTATGATGATGATTTGAGGTGCATGTATGCATTCAAAGGATGAATATGATCTTGATTTGCCATCACATCACATGCCATGTTGAAAATTGAGCCATAATTGTGAATGTGAATTGAAAATGAGATGTATGAGAATATGCATCGTGGTGATGAGAAGACCGTCGGAGGTGTGAGCCGACGATACCCCGGGAGTGTCGGGATGCCCAGTGGTATACAGTACGTAATTCCAGGGGAGGCCTAGTGGTATGTCGGTATGTAATTCCGAAGGGTAGGGGAAACCATTTTCATGGCGAGCCCCGGAGATTTCCTCGAGAGTTTCGAGATGCCCGGTGGTATACGGTACGTAATTCCAGGAGAGGCTTGGTGGTATGTCGGTATGTAATTCCGGAGGGTAGGGGAAACCATTTTCATGGTGAGCCCCAGAGATTTCCTTGGGAGTTTTGAGATGCCCGGTGGTATACGGTACGTAATTCCAAGGGAGTCCTGGTGGTATGTCGGTACATAATTCCGGAAGCTCGGCAGGTATTGTGTCGAGGGATGCCTCGCGATGCTAGTTGGAATGCGAGATGCCTAGCTAGAAGGGTACGGCTGGTTGCCCAGCAGGTATTGTGCCGGAGGGTCCTCGTGAGGCTAGTTGGGATACGAGATGCCCGAAGCATGGGGGTGCCGAATGCTCGGCAGGTATTGTGCCGGAGGGTTCTTGCAACGCCAGGATTGGGCGCAAGTGATGAATGTGGGATGCAAACATTGGTCCCAGAAAGAGAAATGTGGCGGTCCAAAATAAAATTGAAATTGAATTATGCATGATGCTATATGCATGAACGCATGGCAATGATGATGGTACATGTGATATGATGATGATGCTATATGCATGGATGCATGGCAATGATGATGGTACATGTGATATGATGATGATGCTATATGCATGGATGCATGGCAATGATGACGGTACATGTGATATGATGATGATGTTACATGCATGGATGCATGGCAATGATGATGGTACATGTGATATGATGATGATGTTATATGCATGGATGCATGGTAAAGATGATGATACATGTGACATGATGATGGTAAGTGTATGATATGATGGTAATGACTGTATGATGATGTATGTACATGAGGTATGATGATGCGTGCATTGTACCAAGGTAAGTTGTGCATGGATGCCTTAATGACATGTGATGTTATGATTGTGATGATTGTGTGGCATGATGCATTGAGTGGTTTATTGATCCTTTACCTGCTGAGTGGTTGTACTCACCTCTTCGGGGACCAACATTTCAGACTAATAGATTGATTGATTGGTTGGATATGACCGTGAGGAGGAGGATAGCAAAAGAGGGAACTTTTGGACGCCGACACTAGTTGATGAACCTTAAGCATACGATTGTGGGAGGAGAAGTCGGTCATCTTTTGAAGTATAGCCGAGTATAGAAGACTGCGGTGTTTTGATGTACCAATGAATGATGTCCATCTAGTTTAAGTAAATAAAAGTGTGCGGCTTTTACCTATAAATGTTTAGTTGGTGTGCATCGTTTTATGAATATAGGGAAGGGAGATGTTGGATGTGCTTCTATATATAAATTGCGCAAGGGACCGATCTAAAAGATGTAAACCCCCAGGTTGTATGGACCCGCTGCAATTGAAATGGTATCAGAGTGACATGTTATTAGGAAAATTGAATGGTAAGCGAACTGTGGCGACCCTAATCGGATCAGGGGCCGTCGAGGGGTGTCACAATCACTCTCTTCTTCTTATTCTTCTTGTTCAACTTCTTCTTCTTTTGTCTCTTCAGAATCAACAGAACCTTGAAGATTGCGCAAAGCAATGGAAAATATTGTCATATCATCATCTTCCTCCTCTTAGTCCTGCAAAAGGATAGATTTCTTTTTCTTTGAAGTCTTTTGGACAACATCCTTTCCTTTTCACTTCTTTGCAGCAATAGATCATTTCTTGATTCTACTAGATGATTCCTTCTTCAAAAGATCCAGGGCCTTAGACAGATCTTTCAGCCTCATTTTGAAAATCATCTTCATTCCTATCTCCATAGGAGTGAGAGTTCTTAATCAAAGTTGGGAGGGCAACTGGATCTGAAAGTGTCTAAATAATCTTGTTATCAAGGTAGAGTAGGGCAATTGTCCTTTTTTCTTTCATCACAGATCTGTACATATGCAAAAAGATAGTATATGGTAGAGAAAAAGGAATTCCATTGCAAATTGCCCACATTATCTTCGCCTTAAATCTCAAGACATCAGTCTTGGAGGCAGTCTTAGGTCTTATGCAATTAATAACAATCTTGTGCAGCAGAATATTTGAAGCTAGCATACGAGAGTAAATGATACTCTCGCTCAGAAATCTGTCCTTCACTAGAAATCAAGTAGCTTAACTGATGGAGACATTTATGGGTAGAAAACCACTACATTCAACACCCAGAATATCAGCCAGAATATCCACATCCACAACAAACACTTTATCACAAACAGCAAACTGAATATGAGTTTGATTTATGAAAGACAGATTTGAGTAAAAATATGCCATTAACTCAAGATACACTTCGGCTGTCTCTGCACAAAATTTTTCAAGTTGAAGATTGGCTAACCTTTCCCTCAAGTTAACTTTTATAGAGTTTAGAAAGTCAAAGTCGACTGTGCGAGGGTTTATCACTCCTCTGTTCAACATTTGAGCATAAACCCTCATATGCTCTTTTGAACGAAAAAGTTTCATTCTTTCTCAAGAATTGCAGCAACCACACCCATCCGGGGTTAGAAATTTGTAAAAAGTCTCTCATCATCGTCTTTTTTCTCAGACTGATTTTCTGACCCAAAACGAGATCATAAGGAAAATTCACAAATTCCTTTTCAATTGTTCCTTTTGGCACTATTCATAGTGTTTCCATTGTTCTCAAAAACAAGGTTTCATTTCCATACCCATTATCTTTCAGAAAGTCAGTGATAAAGGTCATTGGACTTCCACCCTATTTCAAAAATGTGTAATTCTTGAAGAGTACCTTAGGCCTCATTACTTTGATAGGAATCGCTTCTTGTGTAACTTCCTCATCTGCAAAGTGACGAGGAGAACTCCGCGGAGAATCTTCTCCAGTAAGATCAAAGTGAATTGGTCCTTCAGGCATGTTCCGAGGACCGCGGCTTGCGATGCAAGAGGATTTCCTCTGGTATGACATTGATGCAAACTTGGAGGACTTCGTCGACATGTTCGAATGGAAGAGTGAAAGGAACATGTAGAGTGATTCTGAGAGTAAAAATCGAGAGAGAGAGAGAGAGAGAGAGAGAGAGATTTGGTATTAGGGTTCGGAAGTGCTATGCTCGAAGGAAATATACTAAAGTATTTAAAGAAATCGAAAAGATTTAAATGAATCGTCACAAAGAAAAATGCATTTTCAGAACAATTTTAAAAAGGTAACTACTAAAAATTTGAAATCCAAAATTTAGCAATAAAATAGTAATTTCTAAAAATAAAATAGGCAAGCGATGATTCAAATATAATCATACATGTTTAAATTTTACATACTAAAAATAATATACCTGGATTGGAGATATTTTCATACTGAAGTAGCTTCCTCAAGCTAAAGTCCTACGTCTGATCAACTTCAAACTTTAATCGAGAGAAGAGATGATATTTAGCTTGCTGCAAATCAACTCAAATAAGCTCTTCTCCAAAGGTTTTGTGAAGATATCTGCTAGTTAATTATTTGAATCAATAAATTGAACCATAATCTCTCCATTCTGGACATGACCTCTTTAAAAATGATGATGAATCTCGATGTGCTTTGCTCTTGAGTGAAGAATTGGGTTTCTAGTAAGGTTTATAGTGCTTGTGTTGTCGCATCTGATCTCTGTGCATGATTATTCTATTCCAAAGTCTCTTAGTTGTTGTCTTATCCATAGAATTTGAGAACAACAACTCCCAAAGCAACATATTCTACTTCTGTTGTAGATAATGCCACCGTACTTTATTTCCTTGAGAACCAAGATACCAGCATTTGTCCCAACAGTTGACAAGTGCCAGATGTGCTCTTTCTATCGACTCTACGCCCAGCTAAATCAGCATTAGAATAGCCAAGTAAAGTGTAAAGTAAAGTCTCATTCTTTTGGATACCAAAGACCCAGCTTTAGAAAAGTCGCAACATATTTGATGATGCATTTAACAGCACTTAGATGAGATTCTTGTGGATCAGATTGAAATCTAGCACAGATGCACACACTGAATAAAATGTCAGGTCTAGAGGCAGTGAGGTAAAGAAGAGAACCGATCATGATTTTACATAATTTCTGATCTACTTTCTTTCCTCCTTCATCCTTGTCCAGTTTTGATGAACTTGACATGGGAGTTTTTGTCCTCTTGCAATTTTCTAATCCAAATTTCTTGATAAGATCTTTGCCATATTTAAACTGGTGAATGAATATACCTTTCTTTGATTGTCTGACTTGCAATCCCAAAAAGAAGGTCAATTCACCCATCATACTTATTTCAAATTCATCCTGTATAGATCTTGAAAATTTATTACAGAAATTTTCGTTAAGAGAACCAAAGATTATATCATCTACATAAATTTGTATAAGCATAAAATCTTTTTTTTTTTTTTTATAAACAGAGTAGTATCAACTTTTCCTTTCTCAAAGCCATTTTCTATTAGAAACTTACTCAACCTTTCATACCAAGCTCGTGGTACCTGCTTCAAACCGAACAATGCATTTTTTAGTCTATAGATAAAGTCTGGTTTTCTTGGATCTTCAAATCCTAGTGATTGTTTCACATAGACTCCTTCTTGAATGAATCCATTAAGGAAAGCACTTTTGACATCCATCTGGAATAACCTGATACTGGTAATAATCTAATCACTTCTAACCTTGCTACTGGTGCATAAGTCCTGTCGTAGTCTATCCATTCTTCTTGTGTGTATCATTTTACCACAAGCCTTGCTTTGTTTCTTATTACTTTACCTTTCTCATCCATCTTGTTTTTGAAAACCCATTTTGTTTCAATCACATATTTGCCTTTGGGTTTTAGAATCATCTCCCATACATCATTGATGCTAAATTGTCTGAGTTATTCCTGCATAACTTCTATCCAACTTTCATCAGACAATGCTTCTTCTACTCCTTTTGGTTCTATCTCAAAAACAAGTGCTAATGCACTAGAGTCTTCTTTTCCTTTGGATATGGTGTGAATTCCTTCATCAATTTTATCAATGATGAGTTCTTTAGGATGATTTAATTTGTGTTTCTAGTTGCAATTTGATTTGAGAATCTGTTGATGCTATGTTCCTTTTGAATCTTCTTTTTCTGCTTGTTGCTGTACTTTAGAAGACTAAACCTCTTTGGGGGGAAATAGACTTTATTAGGTCTGGAATTGGTTTAGACTCTTCAAGTTGAATTTGATCTAGTTGATTTTGCACATGATCCTGAAACCTAACATTCATAAATTCTTCAACAGATTGAGTCTTCTTGTTAAAGACCTGTAAGCTTTGCTTGACATTGAATAACCAAGAAAAATTCCTTCATCCGATTTTTCCTCGAACTTTCCAAATCGATCATTCGCATTCTTCAAAATAAAGCATTTACAGCCAAAAACATGAAAGTAAGAGACATAAGGCTTTTTTCCCTTTATATACTTCATAGGGAGACTTCTCTAAAATAGGTCTTAAAAACACCCTGTTAATAATATAACGGGCAATACAAACTGCTTCTGCCCAAAAACGAGGCGAAATTTTGCTTTCTATCAATAAAGTTCTGGCAATCTCTTGTAAAGATCTGTTTTTCCTTTCCACAACCCCATTTTGTTCTGAAGTGTATGTAGAAGAGAAACCATTTGAAAACCAAATTTATCACAGAAGTTTGCAAAATCTTGATTTTCAAATTCACCTACATGATCTATTCTTATGCTTAAAATAGCATAACCGTTCTCGTACTAAACTTTCTTGGCAAACTTTGAAAAATATGAAAAAGTTTCAGACTTATTTGCCAAAGAGAATACCCACGTGAAATGTAAATAATCATCAATGATTACTAGACAATATTTCTTTCCGCCAAGACTTTGAGTTCTCGTTGACCCAAAAAGATCCATATGGAGAAGCTGCAAAACGTGACTGGTAGAAACCTGATTTACTAATTCAAAAGAACTTATGACATTTTTCCTAATACACAGGGAGTGTATAACTTAGACTTCTGATAAGTCAAATTAGGAAGCCCTCGAACTAGCTTCTTAGAAGAAATTTTGGCAATCTGCTTCATATTTACATGACCAAGCTTTCAATGCCAGAGACTTGCTTCATTTTGAATATAAATAAGGCACTGTGAATTTTCTGAATTTACGTCCAGAAGATATATGTTGCCATGCCTTCACCTAGTAAAGGATTGAGAGAAATCTTGACTTATTCCAAAACAAATGCCTTCTTGAAAATTTATTCTGAAACCTATATCACAAAACTGACTTATACTCAGAAGGTTGTAATTTAAACATTTCACTAGGGAAACATTATTGATAATCAGACTTCTAATCTTCACTATTCCATATGTTATAATCTTCCCTTTGTTATTTCATCCAAAAGAAACATTTCCTCCTTTTAGTCTTTCAAGCTTCTCGAAGCAACTAGAGTCTCCTGTCATATGCCTATAACAGTCACTATCCAAGTACCATTTGATTTTTCTTTTAATAGTGACCTGCAATCAGAAGAAAAACTCAAACTTTCTTTGGTACCCATATTTTCTTAGATCTAAAGGTGTTAGCTTTAAAAACAGTTTTTGCCCAATCTTTCTTAACTGGTCTCCAAACTTTGGGAAATTTATTCTCAAAATGTTTTGAGCCGTTACACTTAGAACATCTAACGGCACTTCAGCCAACAGGTTTTACAAAACACTTTTTGAAAATGATTTTTGTAAAATGACTTTGGAGGTTTTTGTCTAAGTCTCTCTTTTACTTTAGGAAAATCAATTAAATGAATTGTTTCATCATTCATACCCAAACCGGATTTGTTAAAATAGGGTATTCGAGCTGTAATAATTTTCTCTAATTTTTCTGATCCCTTGGAAAACCTTTTTGAAATATCTGAAATTTCCCTTTTCAAAACAACATTTTCTTTTGAAAGAGAATCATAATTTTCTTTCAAATCGTTGAAGCTTCTTTTTAGATTTTCAAAATTTTCCTTCCAAAAAACTTCTTGTTGCTTGAGCTTAGAATTTTTATTTTTTCAGTTCGGAAATCCTTTTAAGAGAAGATTTAAGATTGAGGCAAAGTTAATCTATATACATAAAAACTTTAACAAGAATTTCTGAGTGACTAATTTTGATTTCTTTGTCAGAATCTGAATCAATATCTGTTTCTAATTCTGAGTCTGACTTTGAATGAGCCATCAGACATATGTTCACAAATTCTTCTTCGCTTTCTTCACATTCAGTGTCACTCCAAATTTCTGCTTTAAGAGCTTTCTTGTACTACTCAAATTTTCCTTTCTTCTTTTTCAACGAGGGACAGTTTGGTCTGATATACCAATTTTTCTTACAGTCAAAGCATATTACATCATTGTTAGTTTCAATATCCTCCGTTGGTATCTTCTGAGAATTCTGCGTGCTTTGCTTTTTCCAATTCAATCTTCTTCCATTTCTATTCAGTTTTCTGAATTTTTTTTATCATAAGGGACAGCTCCCCATCGTCCATATCATCATCCAAATCTGTATCATTAGAATCAACATTCTACTTTGAAGCAATATATTTCTTACCTTTTGGATCTTCCTTATCATTGATGTACTCCACTTTGTATGATTGAAGCGTGCCTATCAGTTCGTCAACTAATAGAGGCATGATCCTCTGAGTTTCTCTAATTGAAGTCTTCACATGATTCAAGTCCTTTGAAAGTCCTCGCAACAGTTTGTTGACTTTTATTGGTCTATAAATTGGTTGACCTTGATAAGCCAAGCCATTTACAATTTCTGTAAAGTGACTGAACATATCACAAATAGATTTTCCAGGCTTCATTCTGAAGCATTCATATTGTCCAAGCATAATATTTATTTTCGTTTCCTTCACACGGTCAGTCCCCTCATAAGTAACATGTAGCCTGTCCTAAACTTTTTTTGCTGTTTCATAAGATCAGTGGGAGATAAGGCATGGTATAAAGAATAAATTGCTTTTGCATTAGGCGGTTGTCTCTTGATAATCTTAGCTTGTGTGGATTCATCAGCATCTTTCTCAATCACTTCTTTCCCTTTGTCTGAAGTTGTTGTTGCCTTTGGATTGATTCATTTTTCAATAACATCCCATTCTAGAGAATCTTTGGATCTGAGAAATGCCTTCATTTTGTTTTTCCACATATTATACTCCTTTCCATCGAAATAAGGAGGTCTGATATTACTCTGTCTTTCAACCAATCATGGAGCCAAAATACTAGCTATAGAAGATCTTTAACTTAGAAGTAAAAACACTTCAACAAAATAAGCACACAAAGCTCTGATACCAATTGAAAGTGCTAGTATAGATGAGGGTGAATAAGTGTGAAAACATAGTTTGTGAAATGCAGTAAAAATACTTTACTTTTAAACTGAGTCTGATAAACAACAGATCTTGAAGAAGGATTCAGACTTTAACAACTATTTTAAAACACAGAAAAGTAACAAAGTAAATAAAGTAAAGGAGTTCAGGGAAGAGAAAATGAACACAAGATTTATAGTGGTTCGACTTGAATTAAGCATACGTCCACTCTCCCACGCTAACAGCCTTCTTACTGGTTTTCACTATGAATCGAGAAAGGGTGTTACGGCCTTATAACATTGACTTCTTAGTGAAGAATTTCTACTGCTCTCACAAAGTCGGTCTTTAATGTTTTATCTCTTTTTCGAATACAAGTTTGAGCATTATATGAGGAAGAATAAGTGATTTGGGAAGTTTCAGACTTTGAAATTCTTCTTTCACACACTCTATCGAATGACTTAAAAAACCTCCTTAAATACTCCTCTATGTCTTTACAACCGTTGGCACTTTCCAGAAGAATTCTTCCAATCAACCCGTTAGACAGAATCAATCAAGGGGATCTCAAGCCGTTTGAAGATTGAGATGAAAGTCTGATGATCCTGGTCGCCCATACAACCAGAATTTTGGTTTCCATAAGTAAATTATTTCCAAATAAACTTACATTTCAAAAATGATTTTTCCGTTCTGTGATTCATTTTAACAATGATATCCAAAAAGTGAGATTTCCAACCAGAAAGCCATCTATATCTTGTTCGTACCGAAGCCTTGAAGGAAGAAAAATAATCCTGAGTCTAATTATGTCTTTGTTCTTCACTTGCGTTTAGTCTAGGTCTTCGTCAGAGTGGGACAGACTTCTGATGTAAGATAGACTTTGAAATAATTACACATAAGTCTCGTATTCCTCAAAATGAAAATGAGAATAGAACTAGAAAAGTTTTGTCAGCTTCAAAATCTAATAGGAGTTTTTTCCCACAATATTATTATTCCTCGTTTTATTTCTGTAGATTTCTTTACCTCTTGACATAATTGCAAATTTGCGATCCACTTCCACCGCGCCTCTGATTACAGCAGCAATTCCTCTACTGTGGCCTTGCTATGGATCTACCCGAACCCATGATGGTCGAATTATGTGGCCCAGTTCAGCCTCTTGAAATTATCTATCAGGAAAAGAAACAGGATCTTCAGCAAGTATCCGAGGATTGCCAAGTTAGATGAGAAGTTGGAGAAGAACTTCTGCGTCAATTACAAACAGTTTAAGAGCAACATCAAAGAAAGGACCTTCCATCTCATGAGGGAAACGGTGGCTAACCCGGAACGGAACAACAGATCGAAGAGCCGGTTGATGAGTCTCGGGCTGGAGGCCAGCAAAGTACGGATGAGGTCTGCCACTACAAGGACCATGACGAGAGGCAGGGAAAAAGCCCGGAACACGTCACGCGCTACAAGATGAGTAAGTTGGTCTCTCGCTTGATACTCTATCTTTTAGTACTCCATCCTTCCATGTTGCCAACAGGGACAGGGGTGCTCCGATATTAAGATACTTCGGTCGACGCTCAGAAGTTCTTCGAGGACAAGCTAGCGGTCAAAGAAAGAAACCAGCATCAACTCATCGGTTGTCAAGACGTGGGCGCAGAATTTATTCAAGAAAGAGAAGCATGGCCACACTGGTGTTAAAAGCCGCAACAAGGCGCACAAGTCAACCGAGACCGCACGATCTATGCGAAGTCTGCCATCTTCTGCTCCAAGCGGGAACGAAGCTGCCTGCATGAAAATACACCGCGGCAAAAGCAGGTCGGTGCTGTTCGATGCGTGCCATCTCACATCCAAGCTTAATAACATCGAGTCAGAAGACTTCGGTAGGACATGATACTTGATCGGCAAGGTCTGGGTGATGTTTCTGATATACGCGGCTTGCCAAAGCAAAGGCTACGAACACTCCGAGAAACTGAGCAGAGGAGGAGAGCTTATCAGCCATGTCTGGCTTCTAATGGCGCATCTCGGAATGGCAGAGCCGGTGCAAACTTCCAAAGCACAATGCATTACCAAACTGATCTTGAACTAGAACTTTCAGGTGGAATGCGTCTTTTGCTTAACCTGCTGATACTCGAGTAAGATAAATAAGTCAGGCTCAACATCTTAGATGGTGAGGTTAAGTTATTTCAATATTTGTTGTAATTGAGGACTCTCTGGAAATAATGAAAATGTGTATCAGTTGGTTCTTCTTCACCAGAGGCATTACTATTGGGACGGAGAATTCGAGTCCCTCAAAAAAGTAACTTTTTCATGTTGATTTACTTAGCATCTCCTTAACATAATTAATTTTCATCCCGGTTTGTACACTTTTAACTATGGGAAAGCAAGTATGTATCTATATACGAGACCGAGATTGTTAGTCTTTTCAGAGTGATTCGTAAGTTATAATTTAAAAAGAAAAAAGAGTAACTTTTAACCTATCGTAAATTAGTAGCTAGCTTCTCTACATGAATGATTACATTTTACTTAGAAAAGTCTAGTTTGAGGCCGATTTTCACCTATTTATCACTTCTAGTTACAACTTTCTCTGAAAAATTTAAAAACAAAAAAGAAATTTATTTTAAGATCCGGAAAATAATGAAAAACTCGCTGTATATGGTTCTATATGGTAATATTTGAATGCTTTGGAAAGTTTCAAGGGTTTCATAATATAGAAGACTCAAAATATGAGTGTTGCAAAATTCTTAGAAAATTAAAAAGTAACTCTTCACCCTTAAAGTGGTTAGTAAAGCTCACATTCAAATTTTAAACGGTTTGGTTTTCTTTTTTTTTCTTTTTTTTAATCTCCACAATATTATGCAGCAACTTCTCCATCTACAGATATATTTTAAAGGTATGTTATGGTTCTCTCTCGCAACTGACATTTCCTTGCTAATTCTTATTTTCCGAAATTTTAATGCAACGGTCCTTTATAATCCCATAGAAACCTGAAGACTCACTCGGTAGAATTTCTAAAATAATTTTTCCACACATGCTTTCAAAGTTGCCACAATAATCCATAATAATTTTGACAAGAGAATTATTATTCTTAACAGTATTGTTATCTACGGCCAAATTTATTTTCTAGATTCAATATTTTATTAATTTCATATTTATTCAACATCGTGTTTATGAAACTAAATGATTGTTTTAATATCCATGCAAAATCACAACATTTTTTTTCTACCCTTTGATGATTTATAGATTTCTCCCGGAAACACATTTTATTTCTTGAATCATTTGAGTTTAGTCTTTCCTATCCATTTTTCACCCTGGAATGACCGAGATTCACTACTAAAATGCAATAACACAAGTAATTATTTAAGTTTAGTCTTTAATCCTTTGACTAGAAATTACTTTTTGGGTTTGACAACTATATAAAAGTTCCCATGAAGCAGACTTCACTTGCAATTTACTTAGGCATCAATACTTGACTGAGCAAGCAAAAGAGTTCAGCAAATAAGAAATTAATTTTTCTAAGGATTATCACCAAATATTGTCTAGTACACGACATTTCCAAATAA
This sequence comes from Eucalyptus melliodora, assembly GCA_004368105.4. Lineage (NCBI taxonomy): Eukaryota > Viridiplantae > Streptophyta > Magnoliopsida > Myrtales > Myrtaceae > Eucalyptus > Eucalyptus melliodora. The sequence goes on from CM023411.3 coordinate 7,051,691, forward strand.
CACGTAATCATTTATTTCATGACTATTTCACGCCTCTCCAAATTAAGAAAATTAATCAAGAAAGCATATGTCGGAATTAGAAGATAACTTCAAAATGCCTTATCAACACATTATTATTTTTTGTCATACCCAAATGTGTCACACCCCGAACTCCAAACACGCGCACATTTCTCAGCGGTCGATTAAAACGCAACGTCTTATGCACATACGGAAGCGAATTAAATAAACACCCAGATAACCATCAAGCATAGGGATAGTCAAAACACGCAATCATTTTTCACAAACCACACTTTATAAGCATATCAGATTAGCCCTACAAGTCTATATACAGAAGTCTGATTCAAAAGGAAACTATTGGGCCACCTACTCTTCGGACCCTTCCGCCTCGGGCCCTAGGTCCTCCACGACACCGTCTGGGATGTCGATGTCCATAGGCTAAGCTACCTCCCCATCCTTGGTTTCGATGGTAAGCCTGTCAAAACCCTTCAAAGGACCCTCCCGAACCCCATTAGGCTCGTTAAGGAACCACGCTTTGAAGCGATGAGGCACCAAGTGAGGTAGGCCCTCATCGACCCAAATAGTGGTCCCCACTAGCTCACGGGTCCAGGTGGTCCCGAGGATGGGGAAAAAGGTAGACTCAGACTCCATCTCCCATGAACACCCAAAACGAACGTGACGCCAACACTTCATACTAAGGACTTGAAAAAAGGGTTAACCACGACGGGGTGAGATAAAATTTTAGTGAGTCAAAATCCTAAACCCCAGTTAGGACGCAAATTCATCTCAAAGGCGTTCCTACACGTGCACCATATAGAACTTACCTCACTTCAGCGCGTCTCTGCATATTAGTGCATCACATATGCATTATTAACGCAGCAAGCATAATCAATAACTAGAACACATCATTTCATCTTTCAAACAATCACATGGGTTCCGATTATAAGGTAAAATCGTTATGACACATCCCATTCCGTGCCACACAATTTTACCCCATAATCGGGCGCAATTATTTCAACCACTCAGGCATATTCCAATTATTACGACCCATTGGCCACAGCCAACTCAACAATCGGCGGTCATCTGGCATAACTAGGCGTCAACCCGCTCCATCATCATAGCAACGTCTACACTTAGACGGCATTCCATAAGGAGCGTCGGCCCAGCTTCCACTGTGACCAACATCCGTTGACATGGGGCATCCGAATTTAATCAGGCATTGCCTCCCCGACTCTCGTCAAGTGACGGGTTACAATAGCACATGCACACATACTTGGCCAAGAGCATCATGCTTTGCATTCAAATACCTCATGTTCAAACAATGGACTTAGCCACTTTTCTTCATATTAAAAATCATCCCAGTAAAATAATTATGTGTGGTCATGCATTTAAATCAAACCATTAAACATGGTACTGTCCCATTTCAAAATCCCACGATTTTTTATAGTACATAAACATTTTTGGCATCAAAAACCGACACCTAGTATTTTTCTAATTAAATACCCATAAAATCAAATTTTGTGATAATAATAAATAATTACCACCAAGCACTCAATTGCACATCATAGCATAAATAAACCGTCAAGTTCACATATCAATTCAACCACGAGAATCAACGTAAAATTCTAAAAAACGGCTAATCAGTCACAATTTACGCTAATTATAATTAAATAATTAAATAAAAATTAATTAAATTAATCCAATTTAATTAACCTAAACATGATTAATTAAACTAACCATGGTTAACTAACTAACCCCAAGTTAACTAACCTAGCCTAGGGTAAACTAACTAAATCAACCACCTAACCAAACTAACCTAACTAGCTAGTTATTCTAACTAGGATTAACCACTAATCCTTAATTAACACTAATCTAACATCTAAGTGCAATTAACTACCTAATCAAGGATTAGGGAGTTAACTCATTGGATTAAGACAGCGACGGGTTCACGGTGACGGCGGCGCGACGACGGTAAAAACTCGAAACTACCGGGTCTCCAACGAAGGCTTAATGGTGGCTGAAAAGCCCTACAAGGCTCACAGCCAAGGGCTAAAATTCAATTTTGTGGGCTAAGCTAGCTGCGGGCGCTAGTGGCTGGACGGTGCAAGGACGGCGGCTGGAACGGGCAGCTGAGATGAGGATGGTCAAGGCTAGGCGGACAGACGGGCTAGGGGCAAGCTGGCAAGTCGACTGTGGTTGCTCAGAGCTGGGATGGGCGGCTGGATGTGTGAAAGAGCTACGGTGGTCGGTTCACTGGCTGTGAGCTAGTCAAGATGGTGGTTGGTGGCGTCAGGGAAAGGAGGGCAACAAGCGACTGGGCAGTGGTGCTTTTGGTGGTGGTGGACGGCTAGGCGAAGGGCTGGCTGAGGGGAGGTATGGTCGATAGCAGCAAAACATAAAGGAAATCGAGAATGAAGAAGATGAAATAAAGAAGATGGAGAAGGAGGGGTCGGCTGAGGCAAAGAGAAGTGCACGCACAGGGGGGGAGGAGAGAGGGAAAAGGGAGGGAAATTAAGTCAAAGGTGCAGCCAATGGCAAGTCATGCAAAAATATCAAGCACTCAAGTGTATATGCCCCAAAGTCATCATGCCAAAATGTCAAGGGGCCATCCAATGGCCAATTTCCCTTCATTTCCTCACTAAATAAGTCATTTGGGCAGCCAAAAATCCCACCAAATCAATCCATACGAATTTCCTCTTGTTGGAGAAATCTTCCTGGAGTGTTTTGAAGCTGACAAAACGTTTCCATCAGTCCACTCTGAAGATTTGTAGACTCTTCTATTTAAAGTCTGAAGACCTTCAAACTGCTAGACTCAAGACTCAAAGTCTATTCTCCCTGACAGTTTCTAGTCCGTCGAATAAGGCCTATCCAGAACTGGATGTTTCATTAAGGATTTGACCTTATCGACTGGAGAAGATCTCTTGGCTGGATATGACATAATGGAATCCTTTATTCGGATCAAGATTGATTTAGAGATTGAGGATCCGATGATTGATGAAGTATACTTGGAAGGTTCTACTTATGGAAACCGAGATCCTGATTGTATGAGTGAGCAGGATGGATGGGCTATCGTCATGTTCCTTAAATAGCTCGAATGATCTTCCTAATTGATTCTGTCTAATGAGAAGATTGGAAGAATTCCTTTGGTAAGTGCCAACGGGTATGATGGCATAAAGGAGTATATAAGGAAGACGTTCCAGTTGTTCGAGTGTGTGCGCGATGGAATAATTCCAAAGTCTGAAGCTCTTTGTTCTTAGTCAATTCATTTACTGAACGAAATCTTGTACGCAAAAGAGAGTCTATATTCTTGAGAAACCTTGAGGAAGTGTGGTAGAGTATCTACACTGTGGAATCAAGGGAGAGCTTTGCTATAACAACTCTTTTGTTCATAATGAAATCTAGCCGGTGGGCTGTTAGTGCGGAAGAGTGAACGTAGGCTTAGAATAAACTGAACCACTATAATTTCTATGTTCATTTTCTCTTCCCTACTCTCATTTACTTTGATCATAATTCATTTTGTTAACAAAAGGAGAACTTCCTTTCTATTGTCTGTTTAGTATTGCTCACTTATCTCGAGAAACTATTTTTACTCCTATTCACCCCCTCTCTAGGTGCTTATACTAGCTATCTCAATTGGTATCAAAGCATGTGTACTCACTTTGTTTGAAGTGTTTTACTTCAGAGTTAAAGATCCATGGCTAGTATGTTGGCTTCAGGGCTGGTAGAAGGGCAAAGCAATACCGAACCGCCTTACTTTGATGGAAAGGAATACATCACATGGAAAAACAAGATGAAGGCATTCCTAAGATCAAAGGATCCTCTGGAATGGGACGTGGTAGACAAAAGAATCATTCCTAAAGCTGCACCTGTCTCAGAGAGAGGAAAAGAAGCCGTTGAGTCTAGTGAAATGACTTAGAAAGAGATAACCAAGAGACAAGCTCTTGATGCAAAAGGAATTTATTCTTTATATTGTGCGGTGTCACCTACTGAATATAACAGAATATCTTCTTGTGTTACAGCCAAAAAAGTTTGGAATAGATTATATATCACCTATGAAGGAACTGATCGAGTGAAAGAAACAAGAATCAACATTCTCCTCGGTCAATACGAAGCCTTCAAAATGAAATTAGGAGAATCTATAACAGACATGTTTAGTCGTTTTACATTAATCGTGAATGGTCTTGAAAATCAAGGTCAACCAATTTCTGATCCCATGAAAGTAAATAAGCTATTGCGTGGACTCTCCAAGGATTGGAATCACATAAAGACCTCAATAAGGGAGACATAAAGAATTATGCCATTATCTGTCGATGAGTTAGTTGGGACTCTTCAGTCTTATGAAGTGGAGCGAATCAATGAAGACGAAGATCCTAAAGGTAAGAAATCCATTGTATTAAAATCCAATGATGATTCTGATGTTACAGATTCTAAAAACGATATAGATGATGAGGAGCTTGCTCTCATGATAAGAAGATTCAGAAAGCTGAATAGAAAAGGAAGAAAATTCAACCCAAAGAAACAAAGTTTTCAAAAGCAACAGACTAAGTCTGTTGAGGATGATGAATCCAATAGAGATGTAGTCTACTTTGAATGTAAGAAAAATGGACACATCAGACCCAATGTCCCCTTTTGAGGAAGAAGAAAGGAAAAGCTGAAAAGTATCGAAAGGCTCTCAAAGCAGAAACCTGGAGTGATACAGAATGTGAAGAAAGTGATGATGATTATGCCAATATATGTCTAATAGCACAATCGGATTCAGATTCAAACTCCGAGACGACATTCGATTCGTACAGACAGTGAATTTGAGGTGAGTAACTTTAAAATCCCTATTAAAGTTTCTAAATACATTGATGAGTTGTGTTTTAGTCTCAAGACTTCTCTTAAAAGGGTTTCCGAACTTAAAAAAGAAAATTATGCACTAAAACAACAGGAAAATATTTTGAAATAAAATGTTAAATGTTTAAACATGAATGTTTCTACTCTAAAAGAAAGTGAAGACAACCTTTCAAAAGAAAATGCATTTTTAAAAAATGACATATCAAATATTTCCAAAAGATTTTCTATAGGATCTGAGAAACTTAAGAAAATTCTTTCAGCACAAAGACCTTATTTCAATAAATCTGATTTGGGAATGACTGTGGAAACCATTCCTTTAATTAATTTTCCTAAAGTGATGGAAAGAATTAAGCAAAGACCCACAAGAGATGCTTACAAAAATCATTTCAAAAAGGTTTTTGTAAAACCAGTAGGTCGCAATGCTCTCAGATGTTCTAAGTGCAATAGTTCAGATCATCTTGAGAAAGAATGTCCTATGGTTTGGAAACCTGTTAAGAAAGTATGGGCAAAGACCGCATATCATACTAACACCAATGGACCCAAGAAAATATAGGTACCAAAGAAAGTTTGAGTCTCTCTTTTAAATGCAGGTCACTATCAAGAAGAAGGTAAAATGGTATCTGGATAATGGATGCTCAAGACATATGACAGGATATTCAAATTGCTTCATAAAGCTAGTTCAAGTAAATGGTGGAAAAGTTTCATTTGGAGGAAACAACAAAGGAAGAATTGTGGGATTCGGAACTGTAAAGATTGGAAACCTCACAATCAGTAATGTTTCCTTAGTGGAATGACTCAACTACAATTTGCTTAATATTAGTCAGCTGTGCGATACCGGTTTCAAAATCAACTTTCAAGAGGGAATATGTTCAAGAATCAGTAAAGATTCTACTCAATCATTCATAGGTCGAAGACATGGAAATATCTACCTCTTGGATGTCAAACCAGATGAATCCCAATGTCTAATCTCAATTCAAGACGAAGCAAACTTATGGCACAGAAAACTTGGGCACATCAATATGAAGCAAATAGCCAAAATTTCAGCAAAGAAACTTGTTTGTGGTCTACCTAATCTGTCATACCAAAAGACTGATCTATGTACACCATGTGTATTGGGAAAGCAGATGAAGGCATCTTCCTTGGATATTCAACCATCAGCAAAGCCTACAAAGTCTACAACAAAAAGATTCAATCTGTGGAGGAATCAATGAATGTCAAATTCCAAGATTCTATGCAAAATGAATCTATTCAGACTCATCTTGAAGAGTCTAAACCTGCTCCAAACTCTACAAAGTCTAAATCTCAAGAAGCAGCTTAGACTTCGAAAGACCAGCAACAAATGATTGTTGAAGATTCAAATGAAGAAAAAGATCAACAACTTGACAAATCAACCAGCAACTGGAAGCATAAGTTCAGTCATCCCAAAGATCTCATTATTGGCGATATTAATGAAGGAATTCGCACAAGATCCAAAAGGCGCGAAGAGTCTAGTACTGTGGCTCTTATTTTTGAAATAGAACCCAAAAGCATAGAAGAAGCTTTATCTAATGAAAGTTAGATTGAAGCTATGCAATGAGAACTCAAGCAATTCAGTATTAATGATGTTTGGGAATTGACTCATAAACCGAAAGGTAAATCTATTATTGGAGCTAAATGGGTTTTCAGGAACAAGATGGACGAGAAAGGAAAGGTCGTAAGAATCAAAGCAAGACTCGTGGCCAAGGGATATACACAAGAAGAAGGGATAGACTATGATGAGACTTACGCACCAGTAGCAAGGTTAGAAGCAATTAGATTATTACTTGCTTTTGCTTGTTATAAGAATTTCAGGTTATTCCAAATGGACGTCAAAAGTGCTTTCCTGAATGGATTTATCCATGAGGAAGTCTATGTGAAACAACCACCTGGGTTTGAAGACCCAAGGAAACTAGACTCAGTTTTCATATTGAAAAAAGGCTTTATATGGTTTAAAGCAAGCACCTCGAGCTTGGTACGACAGGCTAAGTAAGTTTTTAATTCAAAACAGCTTTGTCAAAGGTAAAGTAGACACTACACTGTTTATCAAAAGAGAAACCAAAAGTTTTCTGCTTGTTCAAATATATGTTGGTAATATTATTTTTGGATCCTCTAATGAAAGTCTGTGCAAGAAATTCTATAAGTCTCTGCAGGATGAATTTGAAGTGAGCATGATGGGTGAACTAACCTTCTTTCTCGGGCTTCAAGTGAAACAATTGAAGGAAGGAACTTTTATTCATTAAGAAAAATATGCTAATGATCTTGTCAAAAAGTTTGGACTGAAAAATTGCAAAAAGTCTGATATACCAATGTCAAGTTCTTTGAAGATAGACAAAGATGAAGGAGGAAAGAAAGTTGACTAGAAGCTATACAGGAGTATCATTGGTTCACTTCTTTATCTTCCGCTTTTAGACACGACATTTTGTTTAGTGTTTGCATTTATGCGATTTCAAGCAGACCCTAAAGAATCTCATCTAAGTGCTGCAAAGCGTATTATTAAATACATTGTATCAACTTCAAACTTTGGTCTTTGGTATCCTAAAAGGGGAGACTTTACTCTTTTTGGATACTCAGACGCGGACCTAGCCAGATGCAGAGTTGATAGAAAGAGCACCTCGAGTACCTGTCAACTACTTGGAAGTAAGACAGTGTCTTGGTTTTCAATGAAGCAAAATACAGTAGCTCTTTCTATAGCAAAAGCAGAGTATGTAGCTCTTGGAAGTTGTTGTTCACAAATATTGTGGATAAAACAATAGCTATGAGACTTTGGAATTGAAGATTCATGCACGGAGATTAAGTGTGACAACACCAGCGCAATCAATCTCACCAAGAATCCAATTCTTCACTCAAGAGCAAAGCATATAGAGATTCGTCATCACTTCGTTAGAGATCATGTTCAAAATGGAGAAGTTTCAATTCAGTTTGTTGATTCAAATAACCAACTGGTGGATATATTTACAAAGCCTTTGGAGAAAAATCAATTTGAAGTCATTCGTTCCAGACTCAACATCTTGAGGTTTGAAGAAGTAAAAGTCTAGAGACTCTCAGACTCAGACAATCAATATTTTTGACTGTAAGTTATTTTATTCTTTTTCAGATTAAATCTCAAAAAGGTACGATCATCTATCCATAATTGATTTTTGCTATTTTCAATTTCCGTGATTATTGCAATCTTTCTTTTTCGAAAATGGAGTTAATTTTAAATGACAGTTATCTAATTTTTTGAAAAAGGAAGTTATTTTTTAAAAATACATCTTTTTACTTTCCTTTACGACGTTTTGTATGCCTCTCTTCGACTGTCCTATATACTGTCGGTTTCTCTTCATTTTACTCCAAAAACCCTAAAAAGCATCGATCTTCCACTTCTATCTTCTTCTCTTGTTTAATCTTCAAAAAGTTGTCATCTTTCTTGGGAAAAACAAGTTTGGAATTTTTCAAAGACTGTGAAAGATGTCGTCTCAAAGGAAGTCTTCGAGGATCGCGAACGGGGGACCGCAGAAAATGCATGAGGGGCCTACGCACTTTGATCTCACCGAGGAAAAAGAGTCTCCTAGTCAGCAGCAGAGCCCACAACATTCTCAGTAACATCCATCTCCTTCATCTAGACCACAGGATGTTGCTCGTCGAGAAGAGGAAGAAATAATTGAAGATGCAGAACCCGTAAGAACTTTTAAGCCCTCTTTTACCTACAAGCTTTATCGTGCTTTGAAAAGGGGTGGAACTCCTTTAAACTACATTGACGAAGTTCTAAAAGACAAAGGGTATAAAAATGAAACCTTCTTTTTACGCACAATGGAACGGTTGGGAATTGCCCCTGCTGGGTCGACGGAAGAGGCAATGGCAAATATCCCAAGAGATCCACGTGTTGGAGGGCTGAATCAGCCAAATGGGAATGATGATGACAAGTTGTATAGTCAAATTCAATCGAGAATGGGTGTTGCGGCAAAAATTCGGAGCAAAATGACATACTTATTTCAATCAGAGGAACACAAGCATCTATACTCTAAGTTGTTGAAGCGTGGGGTGATAAACCCTAGAAGTGTGGATTTTGATTTCCTTGACTCTGTGAACGTTAATTTGAGGGAAAAATTTAGTCTTCTTCAACATGAACAGTTTTGTTCTGAATCTACAGAAGCTTATGCTAAACTCACTGCATATTTCTATTCGAATATTAGTTTCTTGGATGCGAATAGATTCTCTTTTAGTGTTCGGGATCAGGACTATGTGGTGGATGTAGATATGTTGGCTGATGTGATTGGAGTTGAAAGAGGTAGATATCAACCTATCAATGTGTCTATTGCTCATGCTACATGGGAACTTGTTAAGGATAGAAGGACAGAGGGAATATTTCCTACTTGAGGATGAGTGCGTTCAACATTCTACTTCACAAGATTGTGATTAACTGCCTCAGACCAAAATCTACTTCAAAGACTGATGTTTCAAACTCAGAGGCAAAGCTGAAGTATGCCATCAATGCTGGGAAAAAGTTCTCTCTTCCTCACACTATTATGTTCCACATGTACAGAGCAGTGGTGAAGGACAAGGGTCAACTTCCTTATCCAACTCTTGTGACCAAGTTATTCAGACATTTGAATGTTCAGCCTCCCCGGATTCTCTGTGTTAGAACTAGTGATCAAATGGTAGTGGGACTGAAAATGGTGTCTAAAATGGGTCTGAAGGAACTCAACAAGGCGTTGGAGAAATTCAATAAGAAAACCCCTGTTAAGACTCATCAAATCTCTTTGGCTGCAAAAAGAAAAGGGAAGGAGCACATGGTTGCTCCATCCAAGAAAAGAAGAGCTCTCATCGTTGAGGATGACATCACCATTTCTGCAATGGCATTAAAGAACCTGAGTCGTTCTATTCCAGAATCAACAGAAAGACAAGATAAAGACACAGTTAAGACAAAACAGAGGATTGGAGAAAGAGAAAATTTGGAAGCAGAGGAGAAAGAAACAGAAGAGAGAGAAGCAAAAGAAAGAGATGCATAGGAGGAAAGAATTGAAGAAGAAGATGAAGAAGAGGAGAGAAGAGATCAAGAGGAAACAGAGCATGATGAATACTCTTCTCCACCTGAAGGCATGAAAATAGGGGGAGATCGTGAGAAAAGAGGAATGTCCTCATTCCCTGCCACCAGTGAAGGAGGAAGCCGCTCTCTAGCAAATCCAGAGGACATCTATGGCTCTCAATTTCCTGAAGAGGGACATGATGTTTCATCACCCAATCTGCGTGACTATGCTGATTTGCCATCGTTTGCCTTTACTCCATCTGATCATGCAGACTAATAATTCAGCAGATTTTCGCAGAATTCTTGATGTTCTCTTAGAGATGCGAGGTCAGATATATGCTCAAGGATGCGAAGTATAGAATTTGCAGACTGCAGGTCAAGCTTCTTCAGTTTCTTTGAATGATCAAATCCAAGCCCTTGCTCTTCAGATTCAAGCAAATGCTAAGGGTGAATATGTGACTCAACTGAAGGAAGAATTGAAAAAGCTGGAAGGCATTGTCCAGTCAATGGGAGATTTCCAACTTGTTCGTGTTCCCAAGCAATCTTGATTCCATTCTCTTTCCATCTCTACATTTTTAATGATGACAAAAAGGGGGAGAGATGTGATGCAGATTTGAACTTTGAACTTTTTGAACTCTTGATTTGTTTGTTTTGACTTGACTTTTGTGTTTGGCTGTGGACTGGATTTGGGATTTGGGATTGACTGTTTATCTTAAGTACTATTGATATCTTATGGCTTTACTCATCTACAAGACTAACTTATTTTCTGTGGTTGCAGATTCTAGTGTTATCATTAAGCCATTTATCTTTATGAGATATCCATATTTGCTTGAGTAATGTTTTGCAGGTCAAAGTTATCCAAATTTGTAGGAAAGTTTTGTCACCATCAAAAAGGGGGAGATTGTTGGAGAAATCTTCCTGGAGTATTTTGAAGCTGACAAAATGTTTCCATCAGTCTACTCTGAAGATTTGTAGACTCTTCTATTTAAAGTCTGAATACCTCCGAACTGCCAGACTCAAGACTCAAAGTCTATTCTCACTGACAGTTTCTAATCCGTCGAAGAAGGCTTATCCAGAATTGGATGTTTCGTTAAGGATTTGACCTTATCGACTGGAGAAGATCTCTTGGCTAGATATGACATAACGGAATCCTTTATTCGGATCAAGATTGATTCAGAGATTGAGGATCCGATGATTGGCGAAGTATACTTGGAAGGTTCTATTTATGGAAACCGAGATCCTGATTGTATGAGCGAGCAGGATTGATGGGCTATCGTCATGTTCCTTAAATAGCTCGAATGATCTTCCTAATTGATTCTGTCCAACGGGAAGATTGGAAGAATTCATTTGGTAAGTGCCAACGGGTATGATGGCATAAAGGAGTATATAAGGAAGATGTTCCAGTTGTTCAAGTGTGTCCGCGATAGAAGAATTCCAAAGTCTGAAGCTCTTTGTTCTTAGTCAATTCAATTACTGAGTGAAATCTTGTACGCAAAAGAGAGTCTATATTATTGGAAAACCTTGAGGAAGTGTGGTAGACTATCTACACTGTGGAATCAAGGGAGAGTTTTGCTGTAACAACTCTTTTGTTCATAGTGAAATCCAACCGATGGGCTGTCAGTGCGGAAGAGTGGACGTAGGCTTAGAATAAGCCGAACCACTATAATTTCTGTGTTCATTTTATCTTCCCTACTCTCCTTTACTTTGATCATAACTCATTTTGTTAACAAAATGAGAACTTCCTTTCTATTGTCTGTTTAGTATTGCTCACTTATCTCGAGAAACTATTTTTACACATATTCACCCCCCTCTAGGCGCTTATACTAGCTATCTCACCTTTTCTTTTCCAATTTGTCCGAAATCGATTTTTCCGAAAAATTCCAAACTCGATGTCATGCCTTGATCTTTCGAGTGCGTGCCCATCCCTCAATGGTTGATTAAATAGTGATATCTTAGGATGCATCGCTAACCCATTATTTTTAATATGCATGTGGAAACGAATAAGTAATCCCCAGAGAACAACAATATGGAATAGGAAAGTAGGGCCATAATTTTTCAAATTGGAAACCAACAACACACTTATATACATATATAACAATAAGTCATACGCAAACCAAGTCGATATATATATGCCAGGTCTACGAACATGGGGGGTTTTACAAAACTACGAGTCCTCGTTCTCCTCTTCATCCTCATCCTCATCCCAATTGGAGCCTTCAACAAAGTACACCGGGGACTCGGGTTCTCACATGTTCGGTTCTACGTCCACTACCAAACCTCCTGGAGGATCTGTTGTGCCTTTCCCAAAAGCAACCTCCAGGACATAAAAAGGAACCTCGAACTCCGGTATGGGCCCTTCTCTTTGGCCATTCTGCTCCTGACGTTACCATGATCTGTATTGATGGGGCACCTTTTTGGGTAAACCCGCATCGACCCAAACTATTGATTTCACCAAATCATATACCCATCCCTTTGGGTCTCCATGAAGCGGGATGAAGCACTTCTGTTCTATCACCTTCTTTGGCTAACGAAAATACTTAGGAGGAGCTACCATCTAGGGACTTGAAATATTATCCCACAACGGGGTGAGACGACGTTTTAGCAAGTTCACCTCCTAAGACTCGACTAGGAAGACAATACGCCCTAAGGGCTGCCTAAGCACAAGCACAAATTAGAGGACTCACCTTACCTCGATTCCTTCTTGCAAGTCAGTACAATTTATAAATTCA